>JAOXYC010209683.1:0-11367 GCA_028565715.1 Phoronis pallida
TTGCTATAAAATTGTTTCTTTTAAATGCGTTTTACAACGCTGGGTAAAAGAAAAATAGCCCAAATCGCAACGTTCACATTTACGTTAAAACTAGTAAATACGTAATGATAGAATACAAACATTAAATACCAGAGATTTAAAGGTACAATACTTACTCTGGATGGAATAAGATACACTCTCTTCAACAATAATTACCAAATTCAAGTTTTTCAAAAAAATACCAGATCCTCCTATCGTCGAATGTATCTGCAAATGCGCTTACAGGGACAAATTATTACCGCCACGCATACACAGAGGGAAGGCCTACACTGAACTTCTTGTCCTCTGGCGTACATACGGCAATTATTCTTTCAAAAAATTTGTTTGGTACATTTGCAGTTGATTTGGCCAAATCAACTGCAAATGTAACAAAAATTGCTACATCTGCATCAGACATGGCAATCGCAAATGTAGCAAAAAACCACAAATGTAGAAAATTGCTACATTTGCGGTAATTGCTACATTTGCGGTTGCCACAAAGCCTCATAAATATTATAATATCGATTTAACAACATACATACAAACTCATTGACAGTTTCTATCCAAAATGAGTTATTTTTAAATCAATCACCTTAAAAGGTGATTGAGTACACATCTTTGCTTTCCACTCATTATAACATAGGCCCACCTGAAATATAGTTGTTAGCTGAAGTATACTGTAAATCAACCATCCTCTCATGGCCATTCAGAAGAGTTCTTGATCCCTCACCGTCTCGGATTATTCTGAAATGATGGATTTTGATTTTAAAGTTGTTATCATTAAATCTATGAGTTTCAAAAAAAAAACAATTGATCTGCAAGTATGCTCTCTAGACAATATTGATTATAAAACCAATGTTTTGCAATCATATGTCATACACACATTTTAGAAGCGAGGTAAATTATAACGTGGATGCCTTTTATCTTTTGACGATCTTAGGGATTCCCCTTTTTGACCATGTATATATGTTGTGAGTTTCATTTGGGCAATCATTCACAACTTACCTATGGTTTGGGTGCCATGTTACATCATGACATCGCTGGGTAACCGCTGCCTTGCACCCATCATGCTTTATGACATCAACTGTGGCATTTCTTAATTCACCAGGTTCTGGTGGCGTGAAATCTACCTTCGTTCCCTTTGTAGACATAAAGCTCTCATATTTGAGTGAATTGGTGACATGAACGTTTATATAATAAACTTCTGAGTGCCCAAGAGGAAGGTTGTCGTATTCAAAGATTTGAGTATGACCAATAATTCTTTGGTAATTGTGAAATGCTCCACTGTGCTTGAGTTCGGTGAATTCTCCTTCTACGGTGTTTTGGAGGAGACACTCTTGTGTCTGGGTATCATAGTCAAATGATAAACACTTTGTTCCATATCGAATACACTCTTCAGCGCAGTGTTTGTCTGTGAACGATTTTGCAGTATGGAAATGAGCTGCCGAAAGTCTTCCGCGCCGAGGGTAAGCAAAGTGCTTCAGATCATCTGACCCGTCTGTATTCTCAGTGACAGCCAACGGACTAAACGTTTCCCAGTCCTTAACCGTGTTTCCAACTGCCCCCTGCCCAACACCAACGGCTTTGTGTTGTTCGGGTTTCAATGGTGAATCATCGTGCAGGACTACTGTTGCACTCAATTTATGAGGATGGCTCGAAAACTCGTAAGAAGCTTCCAGTTTCCCATTCGGTGGAGTCATATCATAGGTATTCAATGAGCACTGTGCAGTACTTTCAAGTCCTTGTGAGTTGGCCACTTTAACTGTCCAGTAAAGTGGTATACCATGCTCAAGTGCAACAGGAACCAGGGCGGAAGCACCTCCCATTTCAGTCCACTCTTGGATATTTGTACCTCCGAGGTGGCTTCCAATTGCATAGCGACGTTTAATGTCGCTTACTTCATCTGTAGCTGATACCTCTAACAAGAACGCAGGGTCCGTTGGGTCACGACCAACAATCTGGGAAACCGTGCAACCTTTGTTAATGGAACGTTTCCGTTTGCTTACTGCTGTTGGGGTGAGTTCTGGTGACGAGTCGTCCTTTTCGGAGAGTGGTATGTCCAGGATTACCCCACGAATAGTCGGAGCTGTGTACTGCCAAAGAGTGAAGGACCATTCCTTGTTAAAGATTATCAATCGGAGCAGCACAAATGCAGATAACTTCAATCTAATCGGGACTAGGACTACTTCTATTTTGATGCTGAAATTGAAAAAAACAAAACAATGAAGTTTAAAAACATTCTATATTGGTGAGAACCTGTATATGAAGTGCATAAAGAAAAAGGGAAAAATCAATTAGGTCCCTTGAAAGCCCAGGGTTTTAAATAAGGCAGCTGTCTATTTTACTTACCCCACATCCAATGGAAATTTGTCGAACTTAACAGTGCCACGTATAGGGAATTGGGTTTCCAAAAGGTACCCAGTGAGTCGGATTCCGCCTGCTGCAAAACCTATGTCCAATGCTAAGGATCCATATACTTTGGCGCCAACGAACGGAACAACCTCAACCTGAATTTAGAACAGCCCTGGTGTGCAATACATATGCTTACTGGCAACGGAATTTCCTACGGTTTATATTGAGTACTAATTAAAGAACACATAAACCTGTGAGCAGAAAATGTCTAAAAGAAACATAAACAAATTGCCATTATGAAATTTATTTAAGGCAATTTATTCAAATCTTTCGAAAAGTCGCCATTTTTAAAAGACGGAAAATACCAAACAGAATATATGCTACCTTTCTTCTGATATGTATCAATCTAATACTTGTCTAGTATAACCAATTTGATATAACTCATACGTACAAATGCAGTCATGCTTAGAAAACATGCGCCAACTTTAAGCTTTATTCCCATTGAACCACCTGCACCAATAGCTGAAATTCAAAAAAGTTCTTGATCATAATATTTATACGGATCGTACTTTAATGTTCAAATATTTTGACGTAAAGAGAAAACATCCTGCAACCGTTCATGAAGAAGTGCAAGTCGCATTTTGCAACATCATTTATTCATGAGAGATTTTGATATCATTTTAGCGCTTCTCGACGTTTCTTTGTGTACCAATTCCTAAGCGCGAGGATTCAGAGCACTTTTGCATTTGCCACTGCAAACGCAAAGAAAAGTAATATTATCTAACCCTAAACAAGTCTCACATTACTCAAAGTGCAAAACTTGTTTAACCCAATCGTGATACTCTAAAATAGTTGTCGTCACATTTGAGCGTAAAGTGCATGTCCAATAAAACCTTTTTCGAAAATAAAACACGAAAAACGCTCTGACTCAGGTTTTATTGCGCGTTTCAGCACGTGAATGCAAGGGGTCATCACGGAGGAACGAAAAAGATAGTGAAAATTTGTTTTAAGAATGGCCCCCTAGTCTTTGAAGAATGAGTTAAACGTACATAGACTGACCGTAACATTGATGGCTAGGGCAGCAGGTATTATTACTAAGCAATTATAGATAAAACAATGAATATACTCACCAAATCTCATCGGGATAGGTCCAACCATGAAGAAGACGCCGTACTCGAAAAACGTTAAATCCAATGGAGGAATAGGTATATCCCCGGCGATACAAAAGTCCATCTTTGCTGGAAATCCTGAGCCAAGGATGTCACGCATTATGTCTGGGTTTGTCATTATCTTGAAATGCAACAGACATATGTTCATGACATCAAGTATTGGTCAGAATAGAAGACATAAACTCGTATTTCGAAGGACAGGTGCTCTATCATCTGAGCCACTATTAGCCCCTGGCCCTCGACAAAAAATATTCAAAAAATCTATTTTGGTGCAAACAATTTTGTAGAAACACACCATTGTTGCGTTGTGAAAAAGTATTTAGGTGTGGATAGTGTTTTGCTTCAAAGGTTTTAAAATCCACCTCTTCCTTCTATAAATCACCAGTAACTAGGTAGTGGTATTAGTATGAAAAAATCGAGTATCACTCACAGCGTCAAGTGCAGCAACACGCAACTCATCCAGAAACTTGAGAACAGTTCTTCTGTCTCCAACGTCAGCCTCCAGAACGTAATAAACAAAATCTTGTAGCTTCATGTTCATCACTTGATCGGATGTTTTGTCATTATCAGGTCCTATACAGAAAGAACAGAATCAAGAGTTACAAAAATAGCCTATCTAATGCTAATCTGCTCATGGACGTTTCTTGGTTGCACTTTGTCTTTGATTTACAGTGTGTAAAGGCAAACATAGCCGTTGGAGATGGCTGGGCCATGTTCGACGCATGGCCCCATCAGCTATACCAAAGGTTGCCCTTAGGTCGACAGCGGGTGGACGACGCTCAAGAGGTCGGCCTAAGAAAACTTGGAGACGATCTCTAGGGAGAGAAATGAAACACAATGGGTTGAACTGGGAAGCAACTCATCGCCAAGCACATGATCGTAAGCAGTGAGGTCTCTTGTCGAAGCCTTATGTGCCACCTAGGCACCAAGAGACCTAAGTAAGTAAAGGCAAACATTGTTTACAACCTTAAAATATTTAGTTTATTGCTACACATAATCAGCACTGCTCTATCATATCAAGTAAGGGAAGGACCAAGGTGCGAGAAATGACATGCATCAGAGTATTATTGGTTTGATGAAAATTAACACATGTTTAAAGGATGGTAAATACATACCTGACAAGCAATTTGCTGTTCTTGGCTTCACAAACTCAACGCCATCGAGTAACCTCATAACTTTAGTACATGAGGGGTAATAGTTTGAACACAAGTGTGCATCAAGTGTGAGCATCACGTGATCTGGACTATTTTCTATCGACAGTTTTGCAGATGAGAACATTTCTCCAAGTCCAAACCCTTGAAAGCTAGACTCGTAACTTGAAGCTAAAAAACAAATGCAATTTCTGCTCCCTATCATTCGATCACGATGTAATTCACCTAGAACTGTTCCAATCCACCGCCAATATTATCGTCATTTTCCAATATGAAAACACTTAAACTAACTCGTTGAAAACACTTAAACTAACTTGTCTCCTCAATTGTTCGAGTTCTCTATTTGTCAATGCTTCTTGATTGGTTTTCATTGTTGTTCCTTATTTTTTAAATGCAGATTGCCACTTATTCGCGATAAAATAGGATTACTTGTTTATGAGCTACCTAATTCCTCTGCGCTAAACGCCAAAGCATTTAATCACTGTATTAGTGGCGCTGTGGTGAACTTTTAAAGGACATATTTAATTAACCCCCATTAGGGATACCTACATGTTAATGGAAACCAGTCAGAATACGTGCCAAACGTCATTTCGATTCTACTTGCACACGCGTTGAGTCTAAAATCCAATTTGACAACCTTTTTAATGAAGTGCATGGAGAATAGAACCCCACATGTAAGTCCACGACAATCGCCATGCGGGATGCAGAACAATCCATTCCCACGGCTGATGAAAGGCGAAACTCTGGGACAAACTGAAGAATAAATGAAATTGATTAGAAATCAAAGACATCGTTCAATGCTTATATTTTGACATTTCCATCAAAAACAACAAATAATGTCCATTGCAGCAGGCAACAAATATACCACATGTTCCTATATCGTACTTTTTGATATCGAAGAGATCCCGATTGTAGACAGCACAATTATAAAATCAGTGAACTGGATTGTCTCCAAAAGTACATACAGTGTACACACTTAGTATACTTACCTGATTTTGGTATAGTGACGTACTGGATAACCATCTGCTCAAAAGACCCTTGTGGCTCGATGGATCTTCTCTTAAGCATGTTTCTAAGCCTACTTGGGGAAAATGTGATTGGGTGTTGTACAGGCTGTTCTCGCAAGTACCCAGAATACGACTCCACCATTCTATCAAGCTCGGCTTTGGTGTCGTCTTGTCCTCCTTTTGCAAGAATTTGGTAGATTCGAAGCATTGAGAAGTTATTGACATCAAGTACGTCTAAGATACTTGGTGTTTTACTGTCAAAGAAAATACAAAAAATCCTTGTCAACATTTTCCTCCAAAAGCCTCTGCTGGTATATTGTAATATTACTCTTGACCGACAGAGAAAAGACAAGCGGCCATGTAACTTTTGCTAAATTTTATGTTTTAGCATGAGTTACCTCATTTTTATTATAGCATCTATTAACTTTTCATGATCTGTTTTTCGATTTTACGATTTGATATGTGCAACATTAAGTTAACTTATCTCCTTTGTGGTGTTTCGATTTGTTTATTTTTTAATCTTATTAAAATCCTATTATAGAAGTTGTGTTACGATCTTACCCGTTGGGGGTCAACATGTTCTTTACATCTTTAAACTGATCGAGTGCGCCCTGGAAACTGTCTTTAAATGTTTGAGTTGCCCCGTCTTCCATTCCTGGTGGTCTGTAACTCAAGTCAGGATCAGGCTCTGGCAACTCGAATTCAGGATTTTGTATCCTTTCCTCGTATTGTCGCTTCGCATCCTCCACAACGGACTCTGTTTCGTTATCGAATTCTCCTTTGTCAGCTGTTTGGCCAATATAATAAAACGAAAATTCTTTGCACTCTTCAATCCACTCCGGAACAGGAAGGATTCTTTCAAGAAAAGGTGTTGGATCGACATAGGAATAGTCATCGTCACTTTCAAAAACTTCGCCGTCTGATGGCTTCTTTCTCATAGCTACATGTATGGACGAAGGTTTGCACTTTTGTTTTGCAACTTTACCGATTTTATCTCCTCCTTGAACTACCTTGCCTGAACTTGACACTCTCGGTTTCACATTAGAAATAATGATTTCGTACTCGATGAAATTTTCATCTTGAGGTATGATAAGGATCTCATTATTGTTTCTTTTCTTGGCAAGGCCAAAAACAGGACTGACAACCTGTGAAACAAAATTAGATCAAAAGCTTTATTATATTAATAGTTCTATACGAAACAATTAACTTTGAAGGTGAGAGATTGTTCAGCATCAACTTCCCCTAATGTATTCCTACGCTCAAAATTTGGCGCATACCCAAAGCGCAGTGCAACCATCAGTTCTGAGGAAGTCCCCTGACCAAGTGGGTAAAGATATGTTAACGTGGGTGAATTTTACCTACTTGTACTTACAAAAATGTTATTTAAAGTATTCTAACAGTCGAATGAATATATTTAGTAGTGAAACTTTTGTATTTCTGACTCAATTCAGCCATATACACTTCATCAAGTTGCTGTTATTTACATTTTTTCACGAAAGTCATTGTTGCGGTAGCGTTTCTTAATATAAATGTACAAATCTTGTAACAACATGACAATTTTATAAATAGAAAGCGGTCAACGTTGCACAATGACAGCTTTTGGGATATTCAAGTACCAAAAGCTAAAACACATATTTTGTCACATGACTTACTCTCTTTCTCTCTCTCTTTAACCTTGCAAGTTCAGTTTTTCTATTAATGGTAGAAGTTTGAAAAAAGCATTGCCATTTACAGAAAAGAATACCTTGTTGCCTCTGTTAGCTCGGATGTCTACACCTGGAGGGAATTTGCCTTGAGCCGTAAATGGAAAATTGCCACAAGCACAGTTGCTTTCGTCGCAATCAACTCGGTGACTAGGAAAGCTTATATGCATTTTGGGGCCAAACACTTTTTCCATCAATGCTCTGCTTTTGTGTACCCTGAAAATATATGACTGTTCGTTGTGTTTGCCGTCTCAGAACAAACGAATTGCATTTTTTTCATATGAACTTACATAATAATGTGCATATGTTCTCAAAAATGTTATCTTGTTCTAACCATTGGATGGTAGACGTGTCTCGAAACATTTTCTGTGTACGTTTCCCCCCATTACAAAATTCTCAATAAGCGTGTCTTCATTCGTATTTGTAGCAGAGAATACGTCTCATACAGAAATCTTTGATGATTTCAAAGGATATCAAAATGTTATCGCCTCAAGAACTACTTTTACATGTACGTGATGAGTCCTGCTACTTACACTGTTTTTAATTCAAAGTATGATTTCTTAACACCCCTGATTACGTCAAATACAGAATCGTACGCTTCTTGGAAAGGTTTTGCGATTGTCATCATGTCGTCGATAGGACTAAGAGTGTCTTCTAACATTTTGATGAACTTCCTGGCTATCTCTCGCTCTTGTTGTTCCTAAATGGATTTTCTATTATTCACTAAGCTGAAATGACATCTGACGTCTCATAAACGATAATTATAATTAACATTTCTCCCCAAATACTCCTAAACATACGATAGAATAGAATGTCCAAACTCTCCCGATGATTTCATATTAAATAAAGTTCACTTACAGGATGAGTCGAGTTTAGATGTTCAGTCGTTTCAGTTCGGCGTCTCCGAACTTTTCTCAATGGTTGACTCTATATTCCCACGCGTAAGAGAATATCAAGTCAGTCATTGAGAAAAGTTTGAACATCTATACTCGACTCATCCCGTAAGTGAACTTTATTTAATACTCCTAAACATGTTTATGTTTTTGATTGTCGATCATGGGACCTCTTTTGTGCCATTTCCCACGGCAAGTAAAATATATTTTCTACTTGAGTTTCACCTGTCCCTTCAACATGTATACATTTTACTTTTAAGTATAAACAAATTGTTGGAATAGAAATATTATCATTTCTATTTAACTTAAACCAACCTGCGTAGGTATGCCGTCTCCAGGGCCTACCCGTAAATCTTCCGTCATCAAATATTTCATACTACCAGTTCTTCTGAAAAATGCACGCACTTCCTTAACAGCTGCCTTGATGTCTGAGATGAGGTACTTTAATTCCGTTCCAGGATTCATCCAATAAGGTAGTTCCCCTGTGTGAAAGAAAATTATTTCATTCCTTAGCGGAGCACAGAACCGACGATCGTGGCAATACTACTTATTTAGCCGTTATCCGTTATCGTGTAGGCCACATTTTGAGGTGTCAAGGCTAAATGTACATGTAGGTAAAAAATACAAATATTGACCACTTCCGAGCGCTATATAGTGTTCTATGGACCGAGGGAGAGCAATGCTGCCTAAAGACGAAGCCCCCGGACTCGTCTGCGAATCTGACCTGGACGGCCACGTGGTTTACAAACAGTGCCACCACCCATTCGCTAGATGGCACTGTTCAAAAGTGACATGTGCCCAGTCACGTGACTCAACCACTCAATATCACGTTATATTCGAGTTGTCAAAACGCATTACAGCCAATCGGAGGAGAGATTTATCAGTGGTCGTATAGTCATTTGTGGTAGACATGTATGTCTAAGTTAAAGTATAGAACGAATTTGATCTCCGTAAACTTTACCCGCTAAGAAAAAGCAGCTCTCCTCAATTTTCTGCTTTGCCCCTATAGCCATGGATATAGACATCTTGATACTGGAAAACAACATAACCCAGATTAATGGAATTGGCCTACACAGCTTTCTATTCCAGTACTGCTGTTTGCCACTTTAAATAGGACAGGTGACAGTTGGCTTCTAGTGTTACATTGTATACCATTTTCGTAGTTACAGCCAATCTCATATTCTGAGACACACAGCAACCCGGGCACAGCAAACGGCATTAACATGTCTGGAAAGTCAATGGAGTAGTCAAATATGTCCAACCAATGCCATTTTACTCGCTAAATGGACCAACATGTATTAACCATGTTCCCGAACTCAGGAAATGAGTGCCTGGTTCATCAAGTGTGGACATTTCATAAAATCCCACCGCTGCATAAACGTTGGAAACGATCTGGATTTGGCACCATTCGGAGCCGGGGTTTATTGGAGTGGCACAGCATTATAGATTTCAATTAGTACCAAAAGAAACTTGGCAAAGTTTTAATAAAATTAATCAAGATGTGTTTGAAAATGCTTAGTATGTATTCTCCGCGGTGTACTAGCTGATAGACGGTTGGGGCAATGACTTGTTGCACTATCTAGTTAGCACAAGTGGTCGATAAACCGTTTAAGAAACGGGACACAACTTTACCAATACATAGTTTATAATACAAACTTTAATACATTACTTCATCAATGCTCTCATAATCGACATTATGGCTTCCATTGGATCTTTAAAGAGTTGTTTCACAGCCTTGACAATCATCTTGATCGCGTCGATTATGCGCCTTGCTATAGACGGCAATGTGACTGTGATGGTGTCAACGATGCTCTATAACAAAACATCTTAAATGTACTTCGTACGTGTTGATACTATTCTACTAAAATACAAAAATGATCACCGGTTTTATCAAAAACAAAACTGTCCATTATCAAGCGGTATGAAAAGGATACGGATAACACTACTCCGTCTGCACAAAATCCCCATTGCGGGGAGTGAAAACAAGTTTACCGCAGAAGATTTACGCAATAGTGTACAAGACTGCTGACAGTTTGGCATTATAATGTTCAAACCTACGTTGTAGAAATCCATGATATCTCCTTCGACGTCCTCTATGAAATACTTCACTCTGTTTATGACTCGTTTGACTGCTTTCACCCAGGGCAATTCACCATAGTCGCTGACTGATTTGGCAAATTCCAAGATGTTCTTGATCAACTGCTTTATGCGATTAGGAAAATCGCGAACTATGTTTACTAAATCCTGTATGAGGCGTTTAATTCCTTTACCTTGAAAACAATACGGAGTACAATTAAAAATCAAATGCTTGGAATAGCTATAACGCGTAGGTCACAATGGGATTTGTTCGGTCTTCAGTCAGACTCTGACTACAACTAGTGTCATTTTGTGTGAATTTTTACTCACATGATTTTCCCGTTTTAGCTTGCGTAAGACAATGCATCCCCTTATTTATCACTTTACTATGGCCAAAGACAGATTTAATTAACCATCTTATTTATTTCTTACACTGGTAGTTACAAACTGTTGGAATCCAACTTAAAAGTTCATGTGAGAAAATTGTTTCCAATCGCGACACTTTTTGAGATGATATTTCTTACAAATTGATCGTTTTATATAGGAACCTCGCTAAAAGCTCGGCCCGTACAGATATCAGGTGACCGGAAAAAACGTCTTCAAATTTGTAACCTCATATCTCAAAAACAGTATAAGCTAAGGCAACAGAATTTTGCACAAGTGTTATTCATCCCATTTTGATTTGATTTCCTATTTTCACAACAAATTGTAAAAAATTGTTGCCATGACAACAAATTTACCTAAGCAAGTAGTGAAAAGAAAATGTCAGACATTGTGTGAACTGCATTTGGGTGAATTGCCTATTAAATTCAGAATTTTTCATTAAATGTTTTAATGAAATTTGACAAAATTGGTTCCAAGTTTATGTGGAAAAAATCAGCATGAAGTCACTATGATTCATGTCAAAATGAATATCATTTTGACAACATGCTGAGTTGAACTCAAATCTCCAAACCATCCTGATTATTATCACTGTATGTGGTAAATAAGTAGGTCAA
>JAOXYC010209794.1:0-16877 GCA_028565715.1 Phoronis pallida
TGTCCAAGATTCAATATATAGACCCCTGCAATCCGAAACTAAGGCTTACTACTCGTCAATGACTCCGTATATTACGTCATCACTTTTTGCCAATTTTTCGCTCCACTTGAGCGCTTTCATTTTAATATTACCCAGTTCTTTGCAGAGTTGACAAGGTTTGCAAAAAATCTTTTCAGCAAATTGTATTTGATGTAACCCTAAATTCAGAGACTGCAAGTCCATAATTATCCCTTAAAATTGAATAGGGCCACATGACCTCTTTAAGTACATTAACCCATAACATGGCCAAACCTAGCATGTAATTACCATGTAATTGCCTCAAACTAACATCTGTTTTAATTCCACTGCCCAGTTTTTTGCGCGGTTAACATGAGGTAATAAGCGTGTGGCCTATACCATAACAAGTGTTTTAGACAGGAAGTAATTGAGGGCTGCATAGACCTGGGGCTAATGATCCTTGTAAAAAATGACAGAGGCATGTTTAAATGTTTTACCCTCCTAGAAAGAGTTCTTTGCGTTACATTGAATGCAAAAAGAATTGAAAAAAATGAAAACGGATGAGTTTTACCCCATTTTAAACTAACTTTCTAATCAAAATATCTGTTTCTCTGTCAATTATAATTCAGGTTTATTTTTAAAGTTGTTGTGTTGTTAAAATACCCCACAGGTGTGAATACGTTAATTCATGGACTACCAAAAATCATGTCAATATGACAAAGTTAAAAGCAGATTTCTCGAAATTGGAACAATAACAAACGTGATATACTATCTGTAAATGTTTTCAAGAAAAAGAAATTGGAGTGCTCTCAATACTCCACCCTTGGTTTCCATTGGCGGCACAACTAAGTTCTCACATCTCCTGCCGTAGGAGGGTAATGTTGGTATACCTGGAATTTGTGTTGAGAATGCAAATAATCATATGCTTGGTGAAATGAGAGCTACCCAGCAACTCTGCCTGAGTCATCAATCACCCGTCAGACCACTCTACTTTTTAATAACACCCACATGCTCTGAACATTTGGCAAACAGATTTCTTTCCTTCTACCAACTGGTTGCAAAACCTATACTCAAAGTCCTTGAGTTGGGATTAACTTTGCAGTTTTGTTTTCGTTTTATGCAGCCAATGGTTCTTCAAACCATCTTGTGTCTGCCTTCCTGATACCTGGCTATGATTGGGAGTTCTGATGCTCCATTTTGTCTGAAGCATTATGGGTAATCTCAACTGTTCCTCTTCCAGGTCTAAAGAGGCCAGTGCTGTCGATGATAAACCAGTTGCCAAAAATGATCGCACCACAACCAGCGAGGGAACAAAGAAGGTCGGTGAGAAATTGGCGCAGTACACAAGCAATAGCGTGGACAGTGCGGATATATCCGTTTCCGGGACCGTAAAACTGAATACGGAACTAGAAGATGCCGTGGAAACCATCACTACGGATACTTTGACCATAGAAACCAGCGCCCAAGAGCCTGCTACTGAGCAAGTGATCGTTATCGAACCAGTTGTCGATGACAAGACCAGTCAACTGATTTCACAAGTTCCGGAAATATCTTTGCCCGAGGATGCAGAGACTAGTGAGTTGACCAAGGACCTACTTCCTGTCCAACCCAGCGAAAAGGGTAAAAACGGTGATTTGGTTTCAACAGTCTCAACGACTGATACTAGTGCCAGCGAGGTTGGTAGTAAAAAGGGGAGACGTAGGTGGCGCAACCGTACCCTAGATGCACCATCGGATGATGTTGATGGGAGATCACCGTCCCCGAACTCAACCCGAGATACGTCACGATCACCCTCTCTCCGTGATACGTCAAGATCACCGTCATCGGTTGAAGGGAAGAGGAAGAAGAAGGACAAGAGTTTCCTGAGGAAGTCTGAACTAAATAAGTCTACGGAAGATTTACGCTTTGGTGAGTACATTTTACTTGCTCAGAAATAAGCCCAGACTTAAAAAACTTACTGAAAATGCTGAACAAAATTTATTTATACATGAGCTTTTTGAATTATTTTTCTGCATTTGTTTCATCAGAAAAATAAAAATAGTATGGGTTGTCTAACACGCATGTGATCTCATAATTGAATATTTTATGAAATGGAAGTTGGCTTGAAGCTATTAAAGGTAGGGCTTGTATTCCAATGAATACCGAGATTTTTAAATTTAACAACTTTCATAGTCTAATTTTTTCAATATGAATCTGATGTTTTGAAATAAACGCCTTACTATTCAATTTCTCTGCAATATAAATCTTTTCTAAGTGATACACCAAAAACAGCTTGTGTTTGATTCATTGAAACCATGGTATTTTGTATTGACTTGTAACACGATATTTTTTATTGCTACAATGGGGCTAGTTGGCAAACTAAGAACTCCTCAGATGGGGCTATTGTATTATGTGGTATTACCTGGTTCTCAATCTGATCTTACGCACGACCAGGCTGCTCCTCTGTAAACAATGGCTTTACGGAGGCATGCGCTATGCTGATTTACCACATAATACACTGCTGCCGCCTTTTGGTCAACTAGCCCCATTCTTAACCCACTTTTTTGCAGTGTTAACATTTTTTTCAGCAAAAAAATTCCATCATGTGTAAAAAAAACTTCCACACAATTCACTTTATTCTTGGTAATAACTTTTTTTGCAGATCTCTGCTTAATTTTGTTTTTATTGGAGATTTTTATTATTTTATTCTAAAAACTGGTTAATGTTTGCTTGGGACCGCTATCAGGCTGTTCGCTGGCCAGAAATTCTGTAAAAGGTTTGCCTGCAATGTATCTTAACTGTTCATCAGTGTTAATTATCTGTGAAATTATTTAATGGAATGTTTTTTAATTCGAGTGGGAGGTGATTGCGGGTAAACGACCGATCAAACTCAAACGTGTGCAAATTTGTTCACAAGTTATTAGACCAATTCAAAAAGAATTTGATTTTATGCTTTTTAAAGCAATTCTCATATTTTCAAACGATTTTTACAGAAAGTGAAGGTGATAAATTGTATAGAACACAATCTTATAATTCACTATGATTGCAGATATTCTCAGCTTTTAAATGGTTAACTGTAAGAGCTGTTTTCGGAAGAATCCTTATGATACTATAATAATATTTAAATGTAATATTAATTGTTCGCCTATAAGCTAACAAGGATTTCATTATCTTGATCCTTACAGCCTGAAATAATATTTATTTTTGGAAAACTAAGTGTGGCCTTCTCAACTTGTTTTTCATGTATCTCGAAGCAAACACATATTTTTCTGCCTTTATTAATAGAACACTTGGTTACATAATGCATGATTCATCAGTTACTATGGTAACTAAAATAACCAGGTTTAGTTTGTGGAATGCCCTGAGGTACAGCTCATTGGTTTGTGTTAGCAAAGCCTTGATGAAGTTGTTTGTTGAAAGGCCAGGTCAGAAACGAACATCCAATGCATTTTGCAAGCCAACTTTGTTCTGTTCTATTCCACCAGTTTTGTTATTTATTTAATGATACCCCATAATAAACATTTTGACCATTGGTTCGAAATACAATGCCAGAAGTCAGTACTATCACCATGTATCGCAAATCACCCAGCATGCATCAGTGATAACAGTGCCCCCTGCTGGCTCATCAGCCAACAACAGTTGCACATATCTTACATTGTCTTAGATATGAGTGCAAAAGTACCCTCGATTCATAGAACTCTTCCCAATTATTTACGAGTACTTTTACGAAGTTGACCATTTGACTTCTAACTGCACTTGGAGTAACTCTACTGGCACTGGCAGTTTGATTGTGAAACATAACTGGTTGCCGAGATTTGCCTTTGATTTTGAGAAAGCATCAAAGTTAATCAAGACTCCTTGGATTTATACGGTTCCTGGCACTATGGTTTTGGGTTTTTTCATGAAAGCCCAACTGTTTGCCACTGCAATGTACTTTAACAAGGAGCTTATATGAGTTTTCTGGAGTATAAAGGCCCAAAATGTTGTGTTGGGCGTCATTTTCATGAATTTTGAAAACATCAGGACATGTTAGTGATGGACTGGTTCCAGATTCGCAGAGTTTACCTCAGACATTTTTTTCTCGGCGGTTGTGGAAGTTGTCTCTGTAAGTACCGAGTTTAAACTTTGTTAGGAGACATGAATTTTATTCAGTTCAAACCTGAAATCTCATTTTTTACCACCAGGTGGCATTTATGTCTTGGGGGGAAATGTCACTGATGGAAGTATGTTGAGATCAGGGTATTTTTGGATATTTGAAATGATGAAACTTCAGCATTAAAATATCTTTTTTAATTCATATTGCAACATTTATTTATTCATCCACAAATTTTTTGAAAATGAAGTTAAGACCATGAGCAGACGCTGGAACTTATGTACTGCTAGTAGGAAAATTTTTAAAGGTATTTATTATCATAAAACCAGATATAAACTGGTTTGCTTTATTTCATAAAGAATAGTTCAGTTAGTAAGTGTTTTGTAAAAAAAAAATGGAAATGTTCAATGCATGCAAAATCATTAAGATTATTTTACTAATTAAAAGTACATCCAATTTATGTACGGTACGAAAGTTATGGTTTTAATTTCCAACCTGAAAAACAAAACTGTTATCGTCATTTCTCACACTGGTTTTGTGGTTGGGTTAATGGGTATAAGCATTGCTTCCTCGTGTGCACAAGATTTTTACTGGGTTTGGATTGATTACAAACCATGTATTCGGGAGTTGAAGGGAAAATTGACGTATTTGTTTTAATTTCCAGGAAATAGTTAAAAAAGATTGGTTGTAATTTTGTAATTTTGTTGACATTGCTGATAATTTTGTGTTATCTTCTGCTAAAAATGCACTGAATTTTCACAGTACAAACATTTTCATGTTATATTTGACATAACTGATTTTTTCTGATACAGATTTTATTTGATTCAGTTTTGTTTTGCATTTTAAATTCTCAAAAGCATGGTAGCTGAAAAATCTTTGAATATGTGCATGAAGATTTTTTTTCCAAATTTACAAAAACGAAGGAGATTGGCCATCTTTTTTTATAAATAACCAATTATAAATTGGTCAAATAAAATTCACTAGAAAAAATAAGATAGAAGGCTTGTCTTTCAAAGCTATAGAAACAGAAGGAGCACTATTTTTATTAAGTTAAAACATTTATTATTTTATTTTGCACATTTTGTGTTAAGAAGACACCCTGACAATTGAAATGTCACAATGTATTATGTAATAGCATATTTATCATCAATTACCTGTTAAAGGCGTTTAAACCAGGTGGCTGAACACATTTCTGACACATGCATTTAAATAATAATTTCGTCAAGCAGAATTTGCTGAACTGTGCATCTCTGAAGGCTAAATGGAGTGTGGATAAAGGATAATTCAGTCTTCAGTTAAAAAGATCACCACTGGAGATTTATTTGTCTTTTTGGAGCCTAGATTTTTGGTCTGAAAAAAACTGCAATTTAGGTGCTTGCGTTTGGTATTTTGTGGAGATGTGTAAATTTTGACTGACCTTGAGAAGGACCTTGAGGCTGTAATGTTATTTAACTCTTCAATGGATTTCATGCAGGAGTCCAGGATAAGTTTCTAAATGACCCATTGTCAAGGACCTGTAATTTAATACCATAATTTTGGTATTAATAAAAGAGAGCATGAGAGATACCATGCATATTTTGCTATGCTTCATCAAGATTTAATAAACTGTGTTAAAATTTGGCTTAAGATTCGTTGGGTGTTTTATATTTTACTTTGCTTCATCGGACGGAGCTATAAAAAAGTGATAAAAAAACTGGATTACCGACATTGATGTTTTACTAGACAAGTGAAGTGTTTGTCTTCTCGGTTTAATATTCACCCTCTCTGGGCCATGAAGTTTTATGGATGTTTCGCTATTAAACTCAAGTCACATTGGAATGTCTCACCGTCACTCGATTATCTGCTGAAAACTGCTGAAAATGTGGGGAGCTCTTTGAGTAGTGGAGGTATTTAAGGAGTGCTTCATCTCTAGGATGGTTTAGTGTAATTGTTACGTAAAGAACTAATCTTCCGAAAGTGGGATTTCGCACAAACTTGTTTACTCTGATTTTGTGCAGCTAGATATAGGGACCATTATTGTCGAGGAATAGTGTATTGACTTCAGACTTCAGAGCTGGATCATGTTCAGAGACCCGTTTTCATTGAATGCATGATTCTGCAAGATCACATACCGGAAAACGGAAATTATATGTTGTATAATGTGGACTGTGCGTTTCAGATATAGCTGAATTAACTACTGCAGACGGAGGTGTCAAAAGATAAATACTGGGAATTATTTTTGATTGGTAAACAAAAGGATATTGCATTCACTGATAAGCACAACGTGTGAATTTCATATGACTTTGAAATCATATTTATAAAGCGAAAATGAACATGTTAACAGAATGGATAACAGGAGGATTCGGTAGCAATTTGAGTGTCAACAAAGTAGGTTGACAATTATGACAATTTGTTGAGATCGCTGACAGCAACTGTTTTCTGGATTTATTCAGTAGCACACAGCCAAGAGAGATGGGTTGTGTTTTTAGTTTCCTAGGACCCGACTGCATACCAGGTGTTTTTGGTCGTATGTTCAGACGTAACGGTAAGTTTGGTACTTTTCATCAAAAAAACTTAGTTGAAGGAGTAATTTTCTTGAACTTTTGTCTTTTTTGAGAAAACTTAAGTAACTGTGTGAATTCAACTTATTGCTTGGAGTAAATATTGTCAATGACAGTTTATAATTATCTTCTACAGTTCGGGTGATCTAACAACCATCTAATGTAATGAATAAAAAGATTTCAGAATTCTGTTTGAATCTTGAAAACTTGTTGATTTCCTGAGCATTTGCTTCATATGCCGTAAGGACATCTATTGGCAAGATCTGGTAGTTAGTGTTCTAAAATTTAGATCAGAATTGATAATAACATTTAATAGATTTTGCAATTTATTCTAATCCAAACTTGTGTTTTTCCTAATTTTTTGTTAGGACAGTATAACATTTCTCTAAAGGTGGGACCAATCTTATCGATTTACCTAATGAATCATTTCTCCATTGACACTGTTTTAGCTCGTCAAATATTTACCCACATGACAATTCTAGAGTATCCAGCAATATATCAATGTAATTCCTCTGTCTTATCTGACAATGTCAATGATTGTAAACATTAATGACGATTCTTGATCAATTTACATTGGGTGTTTCCCCCGCAAGGTCATATATTTGTCCTACCTGGCAAATCTACTCTCTTGGGAATCGTGGATTTTCTGCTTGCATCGTTTATCAACGCACACTAGGTTGTTGTTGATTTGGTGACATTTTTAACTTGGCGTTTGTTTAAAACTGAGGACTGAGTTGGACTTGTTGACATCTATAGCAACAATGAATGAAAAAGGTAGGATGTTTCGGGGTATTTTTGGAAATTTTATTAACCAAGTCCTGTTCATTTCAGTTTTGGCGGGATTAGAGGAATATATTTGATTAAGGTTATCACTTGTTAATTTGTAGGTATTGAAATGGACTTCACTTAGCAGTGCATTCTTAAAATGTTGACAATTCTGTTGTTGTTCTGATAATTTTTTTTAATTCACCAAATTGTATTGATAAAGTTGCTTGATTGTCATTCACAATTCTTATGAAGTGAAATCAAAATTAATACCCCTCAATTTTGCTAGCAAAATGTTTTAAATATTCATATCAGTTGTCGTTGATGCTGTTACTTGATTTTCTATACTTAGAGGTTTGCATGATAACACATAAATCGAACCACTCTATGATTTGTTATGAAAACCAATATTTATCATTCATACACTAGCCCCACTATACACTAGCTATGCACAGGTCATTTTTAGACGCCCTGTTTTTATTCCCATTCACCTCTATTGTTCCGACTTCTCCCTCTCAAAGATACCAATCTCGCTTTCTTTACAATTCAAGTCAACCTCTAAATAACTGTATACTGCCCAGAGCAAATCCTGCACTAGTTTATGGAGGGTGTTATTCGCTTGAGGATTTTTTATCGATGGAGCCAGAGGTTTAATCGTATTCCAAACATGATTCACTGAGGCTTTTTTGCCTGTGTTTGCGAGACAAGGCGTCTAGCTGTCATATTTGTTTACACAATAGTATGACTTTGGAGTCTCAAGCTTTTAACTCGACCCACTGCGATTGTTGGGTAACGATTATGAACGCGCTTGTAAATTAGCACGGATTGACTGCATTGTGGAGTTTTACGTGGTTACTTTGGTTTGTGTTTTCTCGTTGATGATTTGTGTCAGTTTTTTGGGTGAATCATTATCTGTGTACAGTTTTAAAGGTTGGTATCCAGACGGTTTTTACCTGTGATTAGAAGGGATAGCTCAGGTGAGGTGATTAGTGTTTGTCTAAAGTCTGACGGGATGGGTCGGTTAGATATCGGGTTCAAGTTAATTTTCAGTGTTGTTATCTTGTTTTTGAAAAATGATATCGATTATAAAACATTGGTGGGATAAAACAGGTGCAAATTGTTGAAGTAACTTGGGGCAATTTAGGGTGTAATTGATTTGAAATTTTCAAAATAATTCTATTCATAGAAACACCTGATATGGTTAGAAAAAATCGCCCCTCAGAAATGTTTGATGCTCAATGCAAACATATCCTATTAGAAAAATAGTGTGTGTTTGTTAAATATCTGGGATAGGATTATGAATTGTTGACTAAAAGAAGTGGATTATAGATTTTGAAATAACCAATTATTGAATAGAATTATGATATCAAGACAAATAGCCCATACTACTGTGTTTTGTGTTGTGTTTATTGGACCCTTGAAGCTTGGAGGGTTTTAATGAGGTTGTTATGTAGCAACACATCAGATAAGATTGAAGATTAGAGCTCTTTACCTGTTTACACCATCTGATAGGTTTACCTGTAGACATGGTTATGTAATCATGTCTGACAAACACTTGACCAATTTAATTGGCCAACCTTGCATATACAACATGTTTTTACTTTGATGGCACTTTTGTCAGTGCTTGCAAGCTATTGAGACAAATCATTCACTTTTGCTTGAAATCTACATGCTGTTCGATGTTAATTAATTCAAAATAAGGAGAAATGGACCTGGCTTGCTTGTCAATTTTTGGAATGAAAATGTAAACATGTTTTGCAATAGCCATTGTGTGACATTAGGTAATGAAGTCAAACTTTGCAAGTATGTGAGTAAAGATTAAAAAATAGTTCTGCAAGAAGTCCTTATAATGCACTCCAATATGTTTTTTTCAAATTTTGTTGGTCAAATTATAATAGGGTGGTTGAACTTGATAGCTAAGCCATGATTTAAAAATCATGGCTTAGCTTTAAAAAGGGCTTATAGACAACATGAAAACAGTTCAACTTTATTCCCATGAACTTTTAACCTGTCACTTACAATAATGACCTCGATGACAATGTGGAGACACGTGAGAGCTATGAAATGATGGACTAATGACATCTCTGCAGGGGGGCCATTGTCTCGTTATCTCACCTGTCATAGGTGAACAGTAGATCACAGCACGTAACCCATAGATGCTGAATGCATCTGGTCTGGATTGTACATTTCGCAGCAATGTTATTGTTTGTGTGTACATTTCGTGATGCATGTTGCTGTTTGTTTGTAGATTTGGCATCAATATTATTGTTTTTATGAACACTGGGGCCAAAAAGAATGTAAGACATTGTGAATTGGGAATAAAAAAGAGGCCAAAAGGCTATTGCAGCGGTCACTTAAATTACGCCCAAGAACCAAACATGCCTGCCATTTCATGGCATTCTTTTATGCAGTGATCACTAAGTAATCTGCAAAAGAAATCAACATATTTGTCATGGATAATGAAATATAGATTACTAAAAGTATATCCGAAAAAATAGGGTTGTTATTTAGTGCAAATTAATTGGATGAATGTTTTAATTGTTTGTGAAAATTTTCGGTTTTTAAGAAATTTAATATTTATCCCATCAGTCAAGTTTAACAAACAAATTAAATTCCCAAAATGAGTAACCACAATTATTTATGTCAAGTTTCTAAGTGCTCACCTTTGCGTGACGTGGATACGCACACTACGAAAACGGTTAAATATTTATTAACATCAATCATGAATTAATTATGTGACATTACCCGACTGGCTGTCATTTCTTAAACAGTCACTGACTATACTCGCACTGATCGACTGAGACCTGTGCTACAATTCTGAACACTGCGTGAATCAATAACCTATACATAGGTGATTAGTTTCACGTTACACATGTGAAGGACCCCTGCTGTGTGTAGGGACCTGAGTATTCACGGCTCATTAAAGTCCTTTTTTCTCACTGGTTTTCTCTACGTGTTCACCCCCCTCAAGGGCCTGAATCTGTATTATGGGAGCTTGGAAACGATACAGCTAAGAAGACCAGTGGTTTTACCTACCTGTTTGCTCATTTGCACACTGAGGGAGCAATTTTGTGTTTAATTGCTCTATGTGCAATGATGCATCGTATAATGCAGCATTAAAAAGCGATGTGTTGCTGGAAAGCTGAAAATGACATGTTTTGAAACTGTTGACGGTCATATCCGGTGATGAAAAATTTTCATACTGGGTGGGACAAATCCGGTACAACTCAATCATAAAAATATCATCATGTTTAGTTGATGACTGTGTAGTGCAAGTTGTGGTGAGATAGGAAATTTTGATGGGAGAAACTTGTTTGCATCTAAAGAGTTTAAGGCCGGCTCTAACGTTGAGTTCTGTGTTTCAAGCTGTCATTTTGATGTGGAAATTTTGATGGGACAAATCAGCTTGCATCAAAATAACAAATGCTCTACACTTATTTACGAACAAGCGACCTGTGTTTCAAGCTGTGGACGCATTAACTAGCACAAATTGCTCCAAAATAGCCTACCTGTTGAACAATTCATAAACCAAGGTTAGGATTATGTAATTGGCATTTTTATGCCTACCCAGAGTGTGTACAATTGTTATTAGGCTAGCTGAGTAGTACGGAGACCTGTTCATTGGTTGTGTACATACACGCAGGCAAACAAACATGGTTTAGAAGATTTGCCAGCTGTAGTCCGGTGGAAGAGACATGCCGCTGAAAGCCCTGTTAGGGATGGACACGATCAGGGAGGGGGAGGAGGTTATATTGAGCGTCCAGGAGAGAATACAATTGCTAAAAGCCAGTTTGTTGAGCAACACCAGAGGTAGGGAGTTTCGGATTTTTGATGGAGTAATTGGTAAAAATATTTATGTCTCGGGCTGTCTGTTGTGCCACTTTGCGAGTAACCTGTGATCGACTCAGGTGTCCTGTTAGGTGGAATTACTATTACAATGCTGATTTGTCTGGCCCGAAAAGATTTAGTTCTTTATATGAACAATTGTAAGCAGGGCACCAATATTAACAACAAAATTCCAGAACGAAAGTTTTTAAAATAACATGTCAAACAAGGTCACATATTTATCAAAATGTACAGGTCTTAAAAATGTCAACAAGGTGTTGGGAAAATGCTCTCTGGTGTCGTGACATACTCCATCAATTCGGACTAATTTGCATAGCAGACACAACATTGCAAATATACCTGCAGTCATCGAATGATTGATTATAAATCTATAGGTACATTAATCCATTCATACCTGAGTCCCAGTCTCATTACAGGTATTATAATACCTGAGCAGGTAAGGGATTAACATGGGATTAACATAAATACCGTTATTGTCCGTTATACATAGTGTATACAATGAACTGTTATTAATAAACGCGAGTTAATTGTTCTGTGTGATAATAAATGAGGATTATAGGTGTGAAATATCTCTGGGGATATAATACATTTTTTCATACCTTTGAGCAATGAAACATAGGTTATTGGTTCATAGTTGGCTAATTATTTTAATTAAATTGTGAATTAAGGATTAAAAGGTGGCAAAATGATTTGCTGGTTGGATTAAATAGCAATTATTATCAGCAACATTATCCATAATGCCTCCTATAGCAAAAGAAGGTTACATCAAGTTTCTCTTACATTACGTAATTGCGAACATAAACTATGGTCAAAATTGTTCTTGGCCAGACAGACGGTCTGTTAATTGTGTCTATAAAGCTGTTCTAATATTGAAAATATTACAAAACCAGGTAAATATTGAAACAGTAAATGAGATACAAATTGTTCAGCTGAATAATTTTTACTCAATAATATAGATTTTCAGTCCAGTTACCGAATTATCATTTCTAATATTTGAGGACAAGGATATGGTTAAAAGCCTATTATAAAGATATAGTAAATAAAAATATGATGCAATGAGTGTTTTTCAGGAAATAATTATTTAATCACTATTTAGGATTGATGTACTAATGTTTTGAATAATGACTAAAGCACATTTTTTCTACTACCGATCTAGCCAAAAACCAACATATTCCTAGAAATATGTTAATATAATTCAAATTAAGAAAATTAATTTGTTGATAAACACAATAGCTAAAGCCAGTCACAGAAGTAAACAGTGACTAATGTCTTTAGTGCATGTCCATTTCTGGCATGATTGATCGCTAAAATAATTTATTTAAAATCCATAAATCAAGTCAGGTTCAGTGCAGGTTTGTCTGTGGAAAGTGATTTTAAACTTTCATGTGAATGAGTTGATATTTTATAATCAATAATCTCCAGAGCCTGTGAACAGTTCAAGATATCAAAAAAGGATTATTGTAGAAAAAATGTTTTGCTGAGAAATCCTCAATAAACAAGGAAGTGAATATAAATTGATGTACATGGGATTGCTTTATTGACTGAAAGTGGTAAAATTGACAAGACAGGTAAAATACAGAACTCATGTTATTTTACAAAGAAAGTATTAGGGTCTCGGGTATAGTTGGGAAAGCACCGGTCCGACAATAAGGGAGCTGGGTACGATACCAAGTTGAGCTTCGTATTTTTCTGTTTCAAAAAATTTGAATAAGGTATCAGTTTTTCAGTAGACAATTTAAAATTCTAGGACAATAACCTCGCTACATGATAATCCAACAAGAGTTCAGTGATATATTACACTTTTGTATAGAGTTCAGGGTCCCGATAATCCATGAAATATTAAAGTTTAATCGGCTTATCATGTTCAAAACATATGGTGTACAGTATTCTGAAAGGATATACATCTTGCTGGTGGCCAATTCACTTTCACTTGCTCGGCATACACCAAGCTAATCGGAAGTTGTTGAGACTGTGTTGTTGGTTTTGAATATTTATTCATTTCATCTAACAATTTCCAGCAGTGGTTTTCGGCAGGGTCATTTACCTGGTTTGAGCACTTACAGGTGTTTTAAAGGTGTTTGATTTTGTTTGAGAAGTTGGTACATTTTGACATTTATTGGAGTTACATGATGGCACTTGGGTTTTATATACGATTGATGTATGGAATCGCTGCTTTGTGAAGTCACTGATTTGGTTCCTAAAGAATGTTGAAATGATTGATATTTTTCTGTTCTGGCGTGGAGTTTTCAATCTTTTCTTCTGCTAAAGTTTTGAATTTTTGTAGTGATGCAGATTGTTTCTGTTCATCCAGGGCATCTCATGGGATAAATTGGATCCTTAACTAAACTTCACTTGAACATGCCATGATTGAAAAAATTTGGAACTTCACTTCAGTTTGAATTTTTCTCTGAAAGTAATCTCCATAGAACATGGAAAACACATATTTATTCACTTGTAGAAGTTCTGCTCTTGGCTCGCAAACACACATCATATTTATATGTTTTGAAGATCAACAAGCCATGCTCGCTAGGGGTGATGTGTTGTCTCGCTCCAGGAATGACCAAAGGCCGACGTAACTAAGCTGCCGTAGGATAATTTGTCATCTGGAAGTCAAATCGAGGAAAAATTACCGGTGCACGCCAGCATCACCAAGCTGCAGCCTAACTGACAATTCCTCACACGACTGTCTGAGCATGGATTATCAGCGTGGATTATCAGCTTATCTCTTTTAGAACTCACACCTTGACAGATGACATCTGATGTGTTGTTTTTTGAATTTTAATATTCCGGGCTCAGATGGTCTGCTCGGTGACTCACTCATTTGTTTACTGATGTCTGATCGAGGTTGGTTAGTGAATGGGAAATGTCGTAGTTGTTGGTGTTTAGTTGAGAAATAAAAATGTGTGCTCTCGTTCATACTGGCTGGAAGAAGCATAGCTTCGTGCCAGAGCGTAGACGCAGTTCTGTGTCGTCCG
This sequence comes from Phoronis pallida, assembly GCA_028565715.1. Classification (NCBI taxonomy): domain Eukaryota; kingdom Metazoa; phylum Phoronida; family Phoronidae; genus Phoronis; species Phoronis pallida. The sequence goes on from JAOXYC010209794.1 coordinate 14,196, forward strand.
TGCATGTTCCACACATCGGAGGGAGTAGATTTAAACAGCTGAAAGCTTTATTTGAAGGTACAGTTATACAGTTGGCCATTCAAATCTCAAGTTTTAAATGTTGTCATCTCAGTTATTCATAGCTTTAGGTCATTTTCAGATCCTGGAGATATATCATACTTTAGCAGATTGGGTTTTTTTGCGTTATAATTGTTTCAGATGGATTTTTAATGGTTTAAAAGTTGGAATATCATGATTGTTTTGATTTTTGAAAATGTAAATTCCTATATTTTCTCTTGTTTTTTTTCTGCAGGCCACAACTGAATCATGAAGAATATATTATCAATCATATCAAAACCCTGGAGCCTATTGTTTTTCAGTAGATTTTGCCGTAGGTGATAATAAAAAATTAATTTCTAATTTTAGGTAGAAATAGATTAGCATGCAACCACATGGTGACTGGAGATTCTGGCAAAGAATAATGGCCAAATCTTTGTTCAATTAAGTCTGCCAAATTTTTTTGGTAATTATGGCTTCATCTGTCTTTCTTGATTTGTTCAACACGAACAATTTATTTTAAATGTTTCATTTGGTATTTTCAGATGGCTCTGGCAAAAAAGACACTTCGGATGACAGTACGCCCTCCAGACGACGGTCAAGGTCACGCAATGATCCGAGAAACCAAACCACCCCCGTGACAACTGAAGAGGTGCAGCAAGCGTCCAAGGAACGAACAAGGGTAGAGTATTTTGTCAACAGTTTTTAATCGGATTAATTCAATAAGTTCAGATGACTCCTCTTTTAATGACAACAGCTAGGATTTTTGCCGATTTTTAAATGCAAAACTAAGATATGAAGTATTTTGATGCCACAATGCCATCAAGTGCATTGATTATGTGTTTTCAGCCTTTAGAGAAATGGTGGTAGTACATTTGATTAAATGAGACTGTTACAACCATATTTCAGAGGTTTCGTGGTCCTAACATTGATGTTTCTACTCAAGAAAGTTACGAGGAATTCAACCAGTCTGTTGATGATGTTTTGACCCGAATAAAAACAAATTTTAATGTTGATGTTGAAGAGATAAGATCTCCTGCGCCTCGGCCAAATCCTCCTTCTATTCGCCAGTTGATTAGGGGTTTCAGTGAGGTAAACGCTGGTCAATGTTGGATAAGGAGCTTTCTAATGCTGCCGTAACTCTGATTTTTTGTGGTAACACCAGCAGAGATGTTGTCTGCATTTTGCTCCTAAATCTACATTCTTTTTCATGGGACTGATCAATCTTTTTGTTCAATTTTTTATTATTTGATTGAGTGTTTCAAATGCACTCACTAACTAATTAGAAATTGTTACTAGGAAGTTTGGCATTATTTCTGGAAAGTTTTATCTTGATTTTGGTGCTTTCATTTCCTCTAACAAATTTTTGCATGCCATATGCTTTAGTTGGTTGCTGGTTGAGGTCTTTCATATTTGATGTTTCGATTGTATTCATTAGGCAGTCTTTTATGTGTTGCGGGGATTAATGTTGAACAAATCAAAAGCTTGTTGCCTTCTGTGCAGTTCTTTCAAATATATTTTTGGTGGATGGTCCGGTTATGACTTTCATTGCATGCAGGGTATGGTCAGCTGTGGTGGTAGCCAAGTTGTGGGAATTACTTCATAACTGTATAAATCATATTTTTGATCTGAAAGAAATGTACAAGTCAAATAATGTAGTCCCTCGATTATTGACATCATTCAGTCAATGTGTTTCCCTTTACTGAATAACGGAAGTTTTACAAGGGAACACATTATTAGACTTGTATCTGATGATAACAATTGTGGAAACGTCATACTTGCTGCCACCAACAAACTAATTGATGTAAAATATAGTAGCATGTACACAATATTGATAATTTCTAGATCCCTTTAACCTATTTTGTTTGTTTCTAGGTGAATACAGCCTTGTCCAAGTTGTCACGTGAAGTCGATGGCAGACGTCGATTGGATGACAGTGACAGTAGTCGAGAAAGCACACCAGTTGTGCGACGTCATCCACATGGCTATGGCACAGGACGTGACATTTCCGCTCTAGTTAAGAAATTCTCTGATCCATCTAGTTCGGAAAAATCAGACAATGATAGTCCAACGCACAAAAAGAGATTTGACCTGCACGCTGATAGCGCTGCTAGAAAGCATAAACCAGTAAGCCACCATTTAGCCAATAAAGAGGAGTTTAGCGCGGGAAGCGAGGACTCATCTCCGGAGAAGGGTGCTGTTCGAGCTAAGTTTATTAGTTCTCAGGGATCAAATTTACGCAAAATTTCCAAGGATGATAGTGCTAAAAAGAAACTGAACTCTGAGAAACCAGTTTCTGTGATTGAGAAGAAGGATACCAGTAAACCAAAATCTGTAACAGATAGGGCTGGTCAAGTTACAAAAACAGTCACAAATACAAAATTGTCAAATGGTTCGAAAAACAACGATGGCGGTGAAAAGAAATCTTTGCCCTCAGTGAAAAAGGATGAAGTTAAGAAAAGAACACCAACTGCTGCTCCAGAGTCTAAGAAATTGCCAGAAAAGGGAGTAGAAAAGGTTAGAAAATTATCTGTAGAAAAACCGGTTGCCTTGAAAACAAAATCAACTCCACGTGTTGAAAATGTGATTGTAGCTGATAAACAAAATGTGGAAAATAGTGAAAGGACAGTGCTAAAAGAAGAAACT
>JAOXYC010209795.1:0-11358 GCA_028565715.1 Phoronis pallida
ACGAGGCTGGGCGAACAATGGCCTTTCAGTCCTACGAAAACACGAGTAGGGGCGAATGTCTCCAGTCGAACACCCGGAGATACCTCAATTTTTGGGAACAAACTTGAGGTATCTCATCGAACCTGGGTTATTAATAATGTGTGCTAAATAACTGTTAAATTGCTAATTTTGGAATGTTAAATCTTTAATATTTGGTATTTTAGCAGGACGTTTCTGGTAAAGTATTCTTAAATTTTCAAGGGGGGATTTTTCTCACCCTTGGTTGGAAATTTTGCTGAGTTTAGGAGGGAATTTCATGTGATTTTGGAATAAATTTTAGAGGGGAAGGTGCCTTGTACCAGCACCAAAATCAGGTCAGCGAGTGCCCTGGCTCAACATGTGCCTCAGCGACTGTCGGTTTAAAACATCTGACTGAGTGCCTCAGAGACTGTCAGTATAAAACATCTGACTGAGTTTTAGTGACTTAATCCTGGTCGCTGGTTTTCCAAACCTTTTTCACCCCAGTAGCCTCAGTTAACTAATAGCATCTCTCATTTCTAGAACATTTGGTCCTGGTGACTAAGTGTGATTGATCAATTGTGGAGATGAGAAAAGTTTTTGAATTTTGGGCCTTACTTACATGGGCCATGGGGCTTAACATGATAGTATTGGGCTAAAAATGAGTAAGGCTAATTAGTGTTTAACTTTGTCAATTGACTATTTTATTTTTGGCCAAAAAGCAATAATTCAAGTAATACACAAATCATCGAAGGAACATGACACAAGTTTCTCTTTACTAGGAGGTTGGTTTTGGGGAATGAATACAAAACTAGAAGGGATCGTTAAATTTAATACTTTGTTGACACACTGACAGTCAATTTACATGTTAGAACCGATTATTTCCACTGTGGAAAAGCCGCAATTATTCCAGCTTTAATCACCGCTCACTGCAAGTTGTATTTGAAATGTATTTCAACATACAGGTGATATGTAGACAATTCATACAAAAAACAGTTGGAAAACAATTCCACGTGGGTTATCAGCTGAAAAACAGTAGGGATTTTCTACTTTTATTGTACATGGTGATGCAGCATGTAAATTACTAAGTAAACATTTATGCGTGTCTTGCAAAACATGTTGATATTCAAGCTGTCTCTTGTTGAAAAAACATCTTAAAAATTGATTAAGTATTCAAAAATTACTGTCTGTATTTAAGATAACCTCCTTAAGGTTGAATAATTGAATTCAAATTTTAACACTTTTATGAATATGTCACCATTCCCAGCATGACAGTGTCACCCATCAATGATTTCTAAATAAATCAATGATTTTTTTGCGAAAGCTTCATAAATTGAAAACCATTATGCACTATTTACCAAGACACAGCTTAAAATGTTTTTTCGTTACAACTAAGTTGCACGATCACACTTCTTTCATCAAATACGATAATTGATCATAAACATCACTCTCTTTTAAATGAGAGAAAATATGGAAAGCTTTGTTCAATCTAAAATGTTTTGCTTGAATATTTACTTTGAATTCTTTTTCAAGGTCTTGGTGAACCATCGTACTTCTACACAGATGTGATATTTTGTTGGAATGGTCTGATGATGTCTGTGTTGTTTTTGTTCGGAACCTACCTCAGGTATGAGCTTAATTAAAGATGCATAAGCCGTATTCATGACCAAAAAAGTCATAAAAATAATTTGCAGTGAAACTTGCATATTTTAATAACAGTTAAAACTGCGTGCACCATACTTGGAATATCCCATAATTTCTGGCTTCACAAATGAATTTTAATGCGTTCTTCAGTGACTTTTCTAGCTGTAAATAACTATGGTTGGGCCAACCATAGTTATTTTAGGGTAGAAAAGTCATTGAGGAATGCATTCAAAATAATTTGTGGAGCCAGAAGTTATGGTGCATACAGTTCTAAATAAAATATGCAAAATTCACTACAATTTATTTTCATGACTTTTCCCATCATGAATACGGCTTATGCATCTTTAACAGAGTTTTGCTGTTGGTTCAAGTCATAATAAAAAGAACCCTCAAAAGTGGCCTTACCCTAATATATTAATTCTAAGCACTGGATTCACTGGTTAACTTTCCCGACAGTGCGGACAGGTCTGTGTCCATCTGGGTGGCTGCTCAGAATCCGTTACTCAACGAACAAGGAGGTGTAATATTTAGACTTTCCAACTCCTAGACCAGGAGTTTACACAGAATCTTGAATCCGACTATCGCAGGTCACTCTCAGCCGCCTGCTCAGCAGTGACGTCACTCCACGAATCCCGCAAAAGCTCACTACGCAAACCCTAGTCAAAGGACACAGACGTGTCGGCTACGTCGGGAAAGTTAACCCGTGAGTCCAGTGCTTAGAATTTACTCAATTGATGATCTACCTGGATGATTCATAATCTACATCTCATTCAACTTTTTATATCTTACACATTTTAATGTGTGAGATATAAAAAGTTGAAATTAATATACTGTGAACGTCTACCATGATCAATTAAACAAAGTCTCACTGCTATATTTTTGTTTTTACAGTCGGAGTGTATTTGGAGGCCTCATGACAGTATTATGTTTTTTCTACAACCACGGAGAGGCAACTCGTGTGATGTGGACACCGCCACTGAGAGAGAGCTTTGGTTACCCATTCCTGGTCATACAAATGTTCATTGTTACATATGTGCTCAGGTAATTGGTAGTTACTGATCATTTACATTGATTCTACATTGTTTTGAGGGAAATCCTTTTAAGTTTGAGCTTTTAAATTTAAACTGAAGTTTTGAATTAAGACATTTCTGAAGACAGAAACAGAAAATTTATGTCAATGAGGCCGCATTCTTTAAGCTTTATTGAGCACTCAACAGTATACAGCTTTTTAAAATCCAATTATCATTCCACTTAAAAAATCACAAAAAACAAATTTAACTCACTGCTGAGAGATGAGATAAAATATGTCTACTATTTTCTGCGCACTGATTGGCAATATGATATCCAAATAAAAAAAAGGGACTGGTGGATTCTAGGTTAACTGCTGCCTTGCTGGCATTAGTATGGTTTCTCTGACTTGTCAAAACAGGATTTTTATGCGATTTTTTTTCAGAAATCCCCATCCTTCAGCCTTACATAGTTTTTTGATAGCTGTTGTTTCTACCTCGTTCATGCTCACATGGCAATTTGCACAGTTTGCCCTACTCACACAGATAATGGCTGTGTTTGCAACCTACGTTCTCACTTTCATTGGTTCTCAGAAAATGAAAGTCATTCTCAACGGCCATGTGGTGAGTTTTATTACTTGAAGTCGTACATCCCAACTTAGCAACGTTGAATTATCAACTTGTGTTGTGGCATACTGATGGGAGAAGTGTTCATTGGACCTGTTTTCAGTATGTCATATGATTTATAGGGTCAGTCTTGGCTGTCATTTATTCTTAAATATGGATTGTCCTTATTTTTGGCTTTAAAAGTCTTTTCCAATTTTTTTTTTATGCATTATGTACAACTTGTGTCACTGCATGCACTGTGCTTTTATGATTTGTAGCCATAAACTTTATACTTTTGATTCAACCTCACGTATGTCAACTAACAATACAATGTTTTGCATTTTCAGCTTGGATTAGCTTTGGGATTCATCTTATTATTCGGCAATGAGATGTTGGCCACATCTTTTTACAGTGCATGCTTGGTTACAATATTTGTAAGTAAGCCGACTTATTTGTAAGAGTGAATACAAGTCTACCATATAGTACATGACTATCTGCCACAAAAACGCAGTGCTGGTTGCAATTATATAGCTCTTTAATTATGTATTTTCGTCCAGAACCAAGTATTTGCAACCATCTGTTGAGTGCTATTGTAGGCTTGGATTGACTCATTTGAAGGTGCATTCAAACTCTCGATAGTGTTATATTAAGACAACCTTTTAAAAAGATCAGCTAAATCTGAGTTTGATTTCCCTTTTAGAAAACTTTGTGGTTTGTTGCCTTCATTCACTGACAGAGGACCTCAGACGGTCTTAGATACACAGCACAGTTTATTTAAGAGTCTTGTAGACACCTTTAGATATTTTTTAGGGTTAAGAAATATCCTTCCTATTTCTTATACCAGTTTTATTACTTTTCAGTTTATATTACTCTCAGAGCCTGTAATTGAGAGGATCGGCAAACGCTTTTTCATCTGGTGTGTTCAGGGTATATCTCTAATTGTCGGCACTGTTGCTGTGAAACTCATCTGTTCTAAACTCTTCAGTATTGCTGACGATGTAAGTTCTAATTATTTGACTTCATTTTGATTACAGAAGTGGTTTTCTTTATGATTAAAAAATGGAAGTGTCTTTTTCAAAAAATTCAGTTTCCATTAGCAAAGACCATTAGCATGATTTAAGTGCTGGGTATTTTTTTTAACAGAAAAAGTATTATACACAGAAGTGATGCCATTCTAGATACTATATACTTCGGTTTAATATTAATGTAATTGAATCAACTGTGACTTGGTTTTCTCATGGAAACCAAATCAATTGAAAGGACATTAGATTACTTAGTACTTCAATGAAATCAAAGTTTTTCGCTGCTGCTTAAATTTGCCTCACGAATTTTGACAGGCTCATATCGGCGATATTTTCCGTAGTAAGTTTGGAACGTTCAAAAATTTCCACACCATGTTGTACACATGTGCACGCGAGTTTGACTTCCTGGAGCTTGAAACGTACTGGAAGCTTACCTGGACTCTTCTCCTGCCTGTCACTATTATCACGCTGGTGGCGGTCGTTACAAAGGTTGGTGTTTTTGTTTGCCCTTTAAATGCTGTTGAGCATTGAAACTGTATATCAAATGTTTGGTTCACATTTTAACATATTAATCACATCCGGATGAGATGAATTAATGCACAGAATGTAAAATTCATGTTGGGTCAGTTTAAAATTTGAAATAATTGATTGTCACCATAATAAATCGTACTGTGTTAACTGTGGTTAATAGTTATAATTTTGCATTCTTCTTTTTTAAGATTTCTTTTATGAAGTCTCCAAGTCTTTGACCAGTCTTTTGTAAAATACATCAATCTCATTTTTATGCCTTTCCTAAATAAGATCTTGATATATTCATTTCAGCTGCTGGTGTCTGAGTACAGAGCATACTGCTCAACTGAAGCTGCTGGAGATGGTGATAAAGACATCACCAACCGCTCTCGCCCACATGCAGAAGTAAGCCAAAAATACTGCTTTTTACAATTTGGTGGCAAAGTATCCCCATGTCGGGTATCCTGTTCAATTAACAGACAAGACAGAAACAATGCCATTATGTGAGCTTTGTTCGGAATACTGGTTGTCACATGACTTTCAGACCATACTAATGTAAAAATATTAATATGCAAGCAGAGTGAAAACATTTAACTCGCCAAATACCTAATGAGAATAAAAATGAACCATAAACAAAATCAAGAAAAAGTGATTCTTACAATGAATGGGAAGTAATACCGTTCACCGAGATTTTTCAAAATCAAATCCATTAAAAGGTTTTTGTCTCATGTTGAAATTTCAATAAAGTTTTACCTATAAACATGGTTTTACACGACTGAAACAATCTCCACACTAATACCATGTTACCACACTAATATGAGGAAATTACGTGATTGTGTTACATGATCAAATACAAGGATAATTTTGTGATAAAATGGTTTTCCTGGACCCTCCAAATAACGACTGGCTTTTACTGAACTATCTGTCTCAGTTATGAATCTTTACAGGTTGTCTACCATGTGTTCCAATTACTGGCCTTTGCACTTATGGCTGCCATGATTATGAGACTCAAGTTGTTTGGTACTCCTCAACTTTGCATATTTGCATCCTTACTTGCTTCTAGACAGGTAAGCCTTTAGTCATAGGAATCTAACTTGTCACCTTACAAGTCAGTTGACTTCTAGTCATCAAATCTGTTCCATTAAAGCTGTCTTGAAAACTTTTTCTAATGTAGCAATCACACTAAACTATTCAGAACAGCTTTATGGACCAAGGTTTGATTTTTTTTTTCATCATTTTCAATATAACTTTTTTCACTGAACCACTTTTTTGGAGTGGAAAACTAACCTATCTATGTCATATGTCAGGCATCAAATCTATCTTCAAAGATTTCAGCAATTTTCCTTTATTAAACTTTGATGTTATTTCAAGATTTTTATAACTGACATTCTTTCCCTGTATCATTTCCAGTTCTTTGGCTGGTTAGGTGATAGAGGGCGCCAGTATGCAGTTGTAGTACTTGTCTTTGGGTTGATGAGCATTCAGGGGTATAATAACATTAATCATCAGTTGAGCATTATGGGGGAGTATAGTAACCCCCCTCTTGAGGAAATGGTAGAGTGGATCAATGCTAATACACCACAAGGTGAGTTGCTTAGATTATCAAAATGCTTCTTAATTCTAGTGTAAATATTACATATAAAGGATACCAAAACGAGGACGGTTCTAAAAGTTTCCCGCCAATTTACAACAGTATATACAAGTGCGTGCCAACAACCAACTAAACATTTAGTGTTATATTGGGATGCAAAACTTGTCTGTTTAGATCAGGTTTGTCCCAAATAATGGCTAAACTTTCCTTAATTAACAAATCAAGTATACAGATCTGAGTCAATAATTGTGAAACAATTGGGATCGCATATTTAAAGCTTGATTCTGGACAATCGGAGCCTGACTGGCGAATTAGCTTACAATTTTGCAGCTGAACAGTCTACAATTATAGCATGCGACTAGGTTATAATTCCTCACCACCATCTGTCAATCCGTCAATATATTTGTGTATGAAAATCAATTCCTATTCTTTTTTACTGTGACTGATTGGTTTTGGTAAAGACGTTCAACACTGAACACAATTTTAATGACCATTGCGCGTTTGTAAGGCGAATGAGACTCTTCTCATACTGTCTAATTTGTGATTTGTCACCAGCTTCAAGGTGGTAAATTAGTTCCCCAACAACCCCTGTTTGAAAGAGAATCTCCTGCCGTTGTACACCAATATGAACACAATTTTGTGTACTTGCAGATGGTGTCTTTGCTGGACCAATGCCAACCATGGCAAATATCAAATTGTCAACAAAACGACCAATTGTAAACCATCCCCATTACGAAGATGCTGGGTTGAGGTTTGTAGTTGATATGTTTTTGCAGGAAAATAACTTCTTGGAATTTTTACTAATTATTGAATAAGCCTTATTAGTGACCATAAAAGTCTTAAAAATAATCTGCAGTGAAAATTTACTTGCATGTTTAGAATTGCCTGCACCAAACTTGGAATATTCCATAATTCTACTCTATTTTACTCTTGTCCATATCACCTTCGATTTATGCCTCACAAAATGTTTACTTGTTGCAGAGAGCGCACCAAGTTGGTTTATTCCATGTACAGTCGCAAACCAGTAAAAGAAGTCAAGGAAAACTTGTTGAAGCTTCATGTTCAGTATTTAGTGTTGGCGAAAGGATGGTGTTTTGGTCAACAGAAGTAAGTTTACTTAGTTTAATCAAATGAATGGTTCCTTTAGCCTTATGCCAGGAAGTTGAAGAATTCAATCCATGTCAAACATCATCACTTTTGGCTACTTCAGTGATGTCCTGTTTATGGTTTTACTTTCAAAAGTTTTTCTTGATATTAGGGATTGTGCCCTTTGTTTTCTGTTTTAACCAACTGGTTTTTGTTTATCTAATATATAAGTATGAAAATGTCTGTCTGTGCGTGTGTCTGTGTGTGTGTGTGTCTTTCCACAAGTTTTGACAGCGGGAAGCGCTGGAACAGTGAAGGTGACTCAAAGTAACGAGATGTGCATGTGCACGGGGTGTGCACGTGCGAAGCACGCGAACACCCCGCACGTGCAGTTCCGCGCGGAGCGTGGAAATTCGGGAAAAGTCATGGTTGTTCAAGGCAATGGGGTGTACAGGTCCGCGTGGAAATTCGGGAAAAGTCATGGTTGTTCAAGGCAATGGGGTGTACAGGTGCACAGGGTTTGCACGTGCGAAGCACCCGCACATCCCGCACGGGCAAGAGCGCGCGAAGTGCGGGAAAAGTCGTTAAAAGTCAAGGTGGGTCAAGGTAACGGGGTGTGCGTGTGCAAGGGTTGTGCCGTGCGAAGCACGTGCACACCCCGCAGCGAAGCGCGGGTCACACATCTAGTATTTACATAAATGCATAACTTAAAACACGATTTTAAGCATCAATCAACCTTAATAGTGAAATTAGTCTTGTCATTCATATTTTCAATCATGTCGGTATTTATGTAGACTACTTAAAAACTGTGATAAGCCTCAAACATTCAAAGCTCTTTCCTGCTATTGGAGTTTTGTAACCATTTGGACAGTTTTAAATCTCATTTGATTTGCTTACAGGCCTGGTTGTAGGATGGCTGAAATCTGGGATTTGGAAGATGAGAAGAACCGCGGCAAGCAACCAGCATGCGAAATACTGGACCAGAAACCAGGTCCTCATTTCCGCAGATTGTTCAGAAACAATGATTACCAAATCTTACAAGTTATTAATGAAGTATAGCATGTAGATCAGTTATATGTTAAAAATGTTACTTTTTATCATTTTATTGTGCCTGTTACTGTATGAGTTGGTTTACTGGAAATTCAGTAGGATCTTTGTTTTATATATGTTACAGTTTTTTTCTTTGTTGTTACTAGGGTTACTTAACTACAGAATGACCACATAATAACTGGTTGTTAAACAATCATATGTGCACACTACTTACATGACTGAAGGAAATTCTAAATAAATTGCAAAGACTTAAACTATTTCATTAAATGAAATTCTATAATGCCAGCAGGATGATCAACGAAATTCTAAAATGCCAGCAGGATGATCAACAGAATGCTATTCTACACGGCGGAGAGGATATTTTTTCTGTTAAAACTGCAACTTTGAGGAGTAATTGAAATTCATTCTTTTGTGACATAAAATTTTTGTATATCATTATACTGAATGTGAAAACCTAGATCTGTTTATGTTATTGTTTTATTATATTTATATTATCTTGCCTGCTCTTTGAACAATGTATGTGAACAATTCAATTGAATTACTCATCAATAACTGCTGCAAATAAAATGCATAATATATTCACTCCTGTGTTTCTGTCTCTCAATTTTTTCAAATTTTATTTTAGAACTTGATTCGGTATTCCCATTTCAAATGAATGCATCCTATTCTCAGTTAATCGGAAATAAGTCCAAAGACCACCGGGACCTCACTGTAAGTTAAACTGTTCGTTAAACTGCATACCATCTTTGTAATATATTTTTTGTGTACGTTTTCACACTGTTGAGCCAATTAGACACAAACAGAACGGTGGTCATGCCTTGAATTAATAAGAGCATACTCATACAAATACGTGACGATTTAGGTTTGAAATGGAAAAATTCTGGAAACAAATTCCCTTGATAAAATAGATGGTATTTAGTTTTTAAAAAACATATCTAAACAATTAGATTCTGGGCTTCATTAGATTTATAAGAAAAGTGATTTTACAACATGATTTTTTCAATTAACTTGAGACTTCTATAAATCGCTGAAACCCCCATATGTAATGTTGAGAACCCCCGCCGAGTCCATTATAAAAGCTGTCAAAAATCCGCCAATATATACAGAAGGGACTGCTATGAAAGACAACCAAGCTAATACGGCCAGTCCAGTAAGTGTGTGTCCTCTGAAAAAAAATTCGAAAATAAGCTTGAGGTATGATGAAAAATGCTCATTGTCTCAAATTTTACATGGTAAAATAACTTGGAGACTTACGTTTATTTGGCAGAGCGACTACGTTTCAGACATCCATCGTAAGGTCTTTGGTCACGGCGACTGGATGTCTAAAACGTAGTGGCTCTGCAAAATAAACGTCAGTCTCCAGGTTATCAAAGTTGTTTTACCAGGCTTGAGTTATATGTCTATTTATAAATTTATAATGAATCCGGGAAGATTTTGAAAAACGTCATCTTGTTGAAACGTACGTGAGGCTGTAAGGGAAAAAAAAGCGCCTGTTATGACTTCCACAACTTACGGTGTACCTACAATAACGGGCATCTGAGTCAAACAAATCTGCAAAGGAGTGATTTGAGAGGCTTTGTGTCCACTTTTAACAGTGTTTAAGCCGCGGATCTCAAAATTATTACTTCGAGTAATTTGACAAGACTCACGTTGTACAGCCCGCCCCCAAACGAGATCCGACCAGCATCAGTAGTCCACCACAGAATGCGGCAGCGGGATGGACGCCGGCAACAGACACGAATGTTCCAGATAATACGGATGACGTTAATGCACCCACCATGATTCCAAGTATATAAAGTATCTGAAATTAGATGGTAATTTCGAGGTTCTTTAATCGGTTTTTAGTTGAAACAGTAAAATGTAGATCTTTATCCATTCAGGTAAGAACAATGTTCGAATAATTAGTATTCTTTTCTACTGGAATTACCTTGTTAATTTTCTCTAAATCCTTGGAGACATCTCGTCTCCTTCAATGGAGTGGCGGGAATGATGTTGCTCCCCTCTGTGTTTGAGATCTCGTATTTTGTCATATCATAATTTTTAAAAGCGTGACTCTAGTTGGCCAAAGCATTTGAATAAAGCCCGAGGGCCGATTTTTCTAAATCACTCCAATTCATGACCCTTCTGTCTTGCATTTAACCTTGTTAAATCTGGGGTAAATTCATAAAATACTGAAAAAATATTTATTTTTTGCATTATAAATTAATAGTCCCTAAAAGTGAATAATTATTTCAATCTGGACACGCGGCAATATTGTTCTTGTTAAGTATGCACTTTATCAAGTAAAAAATATGGAACAACATGCTAATACTGTTTTGATTAAAATAAAACAGATCTCAATTGTTTCTTTTAAAACTTTTGAGAAAATATATTTTTGAACAATATTCAAAGAGATAAGCATAAGAAGATGGTTTTAACCGTTGTTATAGCTGACAAGGCCATGAGCAGAACTTGCTGAAAAACATGGCTGAAGTGTGACTAAAAGACATCTTTACTAAATTGGATGACTATTAGTATATGTTCATCACTACTGTGTTACACAATATACTAGACACACCACTTGAACTATTTAGATGGGTTATTTGTCATACACTAACCATATATACATAATAAATAATAGATGTTCTTATATTATTCATTGTCACCTCTACAGTACACTGATTATTGGTTTATTTAATGGGGGTAATCACACTACACCACCACGGGCATTTACTAGGCCGGTGTGGATTAAAACGGTAAACTGAACCCCAAAACCGGTATAATATTAGAAAAAGACAGTAATTTTTGGTTGAAAAAAGCATTGATTTTTCTTTGAAATAACAATTACCGTATCGACGCGGGTTAG
>JAOXYC010209906.1:0-11356 GCA_028565715.1 Phoronis pallida
AACTGGAGGCAACTGTATTTCCCTGGAGAATCTAGGTGGCTTTGGTCACACAGCTGAAACGATTTTAGAGACACATTAGACTTGTAAAAATCTAAGACAAAATTCCTGCGAGAGAAAATTGGGTGAAACTATTTATTTGAGAATATATTTCATTCATAACTAACCAGCAGGCAACATCCACTATGATGTGCATTTTATCTATTGATGAACAATGTTTCCAACAGAGCATCATGCAAAAAAAAAACCTTATGCATTTCTATATAATTTGTATGCAATGCAAACATTAATGAATCACATGCTGTCATAATATTTTGTTTAATCAAAATGGTAGAATGTTTGCTTTGAACATCAAATTTGCTCTCAATTCATAATAAAATTACAGACTAAACCTTTCATTTAAATAGGCCATGGATCTTGGTAAATGGATATTTAGCCAAAGATTCCTGCGTAATTTCTTTGGAATTTCTGCCACCAAGAGCGCTGCAATCACTGTCGCTAGTTGAAGGGACTGTGTTGTCATGGAAATTACGTACTCACGGAAATTACAGACTACGAACACCTCGGCAAATGCGGACATGCGTGCGAGATGATAGAAATTCGTTTCTATTGATTCTTGGTTCACCTAACCCTCTATTTATCTAACCTCTATGAATAGGCTAAATGTTATTAGACTCAAAAAAACCCACAATGCAAATTCTAAATAAAAAACTAATCACAATGAAAATAACCTTTGTCATGTGATCGAGGGCATCAACACGAGGTCTGAACTGGCTCCACGGAAGTCGAGCAAACTTCTTGTGAAACAGCTGCAGAACATACTCGGGACAGCCATGGCATGCGATGGTTCTTGAGTAGTAATCAAACAGAACTGATGGAACATTGTGTGAATATGGGGATAGCACTCCTGGAAACAAATATATTGATCAATAAAATAAGAACATATTATATAGAGGTATTTCACTCAATCTGTGTCAACTGGTTATCTAGCGAAAATTCGACCAGGGGGCCAGGCGGCGGACATCTTGGTGTCCTAAGATTACTGCATCACCATTGCTCGCCATGTATTTTTAGCACTTTATTTACCTCCATTGTGTTAATTTGACCAGCCTTTAATGCCTGAAATTATACGGAATAGGAACACCGATAACCGGTGCATAACATATTTTTGTTTCAGCACTTATTACCGTCTGTGAGGAGAGAAATATTCATTTCAAAGCACAGTGGTCAACCAGTTCAACTTGCTAGCAGACAATCGATTCTTACCGCACAAAATTCATTTGAAAGAAATAGGTTGACTTCATTTTAGGTCATAGGGCAATACGGTATTTTCTCGCCATTTTGGGACAAGAAAATACTGTAGATCAAATGTAGGAAATAATAGATTGTAAAACTCTGACTGTACCCTCAAATTGTCTGTGTAGCAACAGAAGGGCCTCCACAAATACTGTTACAAAATGATTGGCTGCCTCACTGTCAGACTCCACCCATGCAGAGTGAGTGACAGTTCTCTTGTCCAATGGCACAATCCATGGTGAGAAAGCCCTGATTACATCCTGCCATATCCTTGACAATGCTGCAATAAGATACAGTTGAAGCATCATCACTGCATCTTACAAAGTATCACCTATATCGTGACTACATCTTAATCTGACAGTCAAATACTTAGCATATTTGGTATAGACACATTGAATATTTCACCAATTTTATAAATGGTGTATTCCTTTGTTCAATGGTTTCAATATTAGAGGGGGGTAATAGTCAATTTCATTCCAACATAAACATTGCTTTCTCAAGAAGCTGTCATAAGAATGGACCCTGCATAATGTCCAAGTAAAGGATTTTCTGGAGAAAAAAACATTGTTTCAATTTAATTTATTCATGGTCGGTGTGAAGTGATGACCACTCAGGAGTTCAACATTCTTGAACTGTGTAAATTTTTGGTTTAAAGTAATCTGAAAACAAATTGTCTTCAAAGGAAGAACAAGATGAGATGAAAAACACTAAATGGCACAAACCTTAAGAAATATTGAATAAAATTTTTTTATTATTTAAAACATAAAATCTGTCTATACCTGACTCTGGGTTCTGATCAGTCATGCTGTAACTGCTTGGTGCCTTGGTTATAAGCACACCACATAGGAAGCCAATGATACATGATAGCGGCTTCACATACGCAGACCACTGAGTATACAGACCGAATGCCTCCTGTGATGCATCACTGGTTCTTGCCTGATGGAAGTAGTTGGCAAGCCATTCCAGAGTTTCTAGTACCTATGAAAAATGTGTTGCCATACTTGAAATCAATGTGGGATTATCTTTATTTTTCTATATGTAGAACAAACAATTTTTGTTTCATTTATGCCACACATCTTATTATTATCATTTTGGTTGACATTGAGACAAAGGGATTGGTTGCAATCAAACTGTAGACTACAGTTTTATTTCAAATTTGTTTTTATTATACTTATTAACTGATACAATTTAATTCGGGATGAATTATGAAAGATTCTTTGCACCATCAGGTGGCTTGTTGGCTCAGAAGATTTTTGCCTTTATTATTGGTGCGAAGAAATATTTTATATTTTGTTCTGAATCAAACTTACATTCGTTCATAATCAACTACATTGATTTTGTTTTCTTTACTTATTTCATATGAAAAACTGCCATTTTCTGTACCATGTTCAGCCTGATTACTCACTCAGATGTATGACAGAAACAATTCCAATCTGTGAGCTTGGTTTTTTGATTCCAGATGTCACATGACTTCTGGACACTATTGTTACTAACATTATGGTTAAGCATACCTGTTGTAAAGAGAGAACACTGTATTGGTGATCATGTAGAGATTGTTGATAGAATTGTCCACATGAAGAGTATGAATTACAACCAAGAGCTTTCAGGTAGTTGTCCCACACAGATGGATGTAGTTGACTCTTTGAAGAGCCTGCAAAGAGAAATGGTTGACTGTACAGTGTGGGGGCTAAGCTGAGATTTTTATAATGAGCAGTCTTCTGGTTTGGAAAATAATAATGAACATCCTCCATTGTTTATTTCTGAATGACAAGTCTTAAGACTACAAATAAACAGTATCAAATATCAAATAGTGGATGTTTGTACAAATGCTGAACTAAACGTGACACAATTTTACACTGAAAATAAAACTGGGTAGAGAGGCTAATTTTTCAATATAAGAATGATAAACACAGTGGGAATAGAAAATTGAGTTCTCGACAAAAAAAGGCATCATAATCTCATTGATTTTGTTGCTTTTTGGGTAGAGCCTGATCAAACTCGGGAGGGCATCCAAATACGAGATTAAACTATTCTAACCTTTAACCAGGAACATCAACACGTCAGTATACAACTCTGGAAAATGATGTTTCAACATAACATTCAAATGACTTTTGGCAATCTGAAATAAGATGAAACAAGTAAAAAATCCATACACTCAAAATAATAATCCCATTAATATTATTTCCAAGAAATTAATTTTACTAATTATAGATAAAAATTGTTAATGATAAATGTACTAAAATTTCATAATTCAAAAAGACTTCTAATGTGAGGTCTGGCTATATCACATAACAACATAGTGTTTAGTTCATGTTAATGTACACTCGTTGATTTGATTGTGTAATGGACCGGATTGGCGTAATGGGTTAATTTTGAGGCTATTACAAGTGGTTTTAAATCATTATTATTCTTATTATTTATTTTTTTTTTTCAAGTTCATCATAGAACTCATATACAAAATTTCTAGTTGATTTGAATATTGTTGCCAGATCAGGTCCAACCAGGATGCAATATCTTTAATATTTGTTCGACAGAAATTCATTGACGGACCCTCTGGATGATTTACAAGAAATGTCAACATAGCAAACTGAAAGAACAATGTATCTTTTCACCTTTTCGTTAAAATGTGTATAGTTCTTCAAAAAATATGGTTCCCGGGAATGTTGACCCCGTTCCCGGGAACTTGAATCGGGTTCAAGGGTATATGGTCCTCGTTCGCAGGAACTTGATTGGCATTCCCGGGAACTCGATTGCCGTTCCCGGGAACCGCCTTTCCGGGAATTCCCGGGAAGGCGGTTTCGGGAATATAGGTTTTTGCTAATTAGTTAATTAAGTCGAGGTCCAAAAAAAATTTCATCCGGAATGTTTGTCTTCGAGGTCCGGCCAAAAAAAAAATGTAATTTTTTTGGGTTTATTTTGTTATCTAAATTCCAGAAAAACATTCCCAAACTAAGTGGTTTTTTCCCTTTTATTTTGGTTGCTGTTTTTAACTGCTTCTCAGAATTACCTTGTTCTGAGTAAAGCGAAAGAAAACCATTTGTCCAGAACTATTCTTTTCAAAATTCTAGCGACCATAACACTTACTCTGGCTGATAACAATTCAATTTTATTTTCTCTCACAAATCTTTTTTTGATTTATGACGGACTCTACACTGCTTGAAATAAAGATACTTGTTAGGTAAACATTAAGTTGAAAACTCAGATAAAATACAAACTTCTAAAATTTTGAGGAGTCTGTCTTCAGGTGTGGCCCCACAGATGCACATAACGTCCACTAGGAGCGCTGCAAACTGCTGTCTCTCAGACAATACTGGCTGATATGTTGTCAACCACTGATGAATGTCAAACTACAATCAACAAAAACCTGAGAATGAAGTTATTTTTATTCAGTTTATATCACTCGGTCTCAGTCCCGTTGTGCGCATCAAACTGCGACATGATTATACTTGCAGTTGCAGGTGGCGGGATGATTTATTTCTGTTTCCTGGTTGATTGGTGCGAGCGGTCACAATATCGTGTCTGCACCTGAACATTTATTGTGTCTCCACTCGATACCACAATCTGCTTCCATCATTCAACAAGGAAAGGGAAAGAAATTATTGAGCCACCTGCAAGTTTATCATGTCGCAGTTTGATGGGGTACAACGGGATGTCGCCAAAGAGACCAAACAAATATTAAACTCTTTGACTCATTAAATTATCAAAACTAGCACAAAATCCCCATACTATATCAAAATTTCCCATTAGAACTTAACACAAAGCATTAGAAGTAAATGATAAATAGACAAGTGAAAAGAAAATCGAAATCAACAAACCTTTGTCAGAAGCATAAAAGCTGTGTCTGTGGCACTAGTGGTGACCATTGGAATGACTTTATCGTATAAATGGATGAATTCTCTAGGACTTGCATTGGGTGTGAAGTGTACCGCTAATCCCCCAGCCATCAGGGGTGTAGAGAGGATTGTTAGCAGCAGATGACTTGTTTCAGAGGATTGGTTGGCTATAAATTCCTGTAATCATACAATTCTTACATTAATTTGCGAGTCACAATTATCATCATACGAATGGATAAATTCTCTTGGACTAGCATTGGGTGTGAAGTGGACCGCTAATCCCCCAGCCATCAGGGGTGTTGAGAGGATTGTTAGTAGCAGATGACTTGTTTCAGAGGATTGGTTGGCTATAAATTCCTGAAATCATACAATTCTTACATTAATTTGTGAGTCACCATTGGAATGACTTTATCGTATAAATGGATAAATTCTCTAGGACTAGCATTGGGTGTGAAGTGGACCGCTAATCCCCCAGCCACCAGGGGTGTAGAAAGGATTGTTAGTAGCAGATGACTTGTTTCAGAGGATTGGTTGGCTATGAATCAAATGGAGACCTCAATTATGATGTTTTGATGGAACTATGAGGATTTTTTTTTACAAATATTTAGCAAGGAAGGGCAACAATAAACCTCAAGATACAATAAGGAATCTCTCATTGCTCATTTGATGATTTCGAATTTGATTGGACAAGCTGCCTGCTATGGACCTGTGACTAAGTTTTCGCAAAGTCACAAGACCATGTTTTCTTCTAAATGAAAGATTGCAAGTCCAGATGTCACAAAACTACACAAGAAACAATCGTTTTAACTTACTTCAACATATTACCATTTTTTCAAATAGAGGCGTTAAAAACTACTACCTTGGAAAAACCTCCCAGCTCCATACACTAATCAAAAAGCTACCACTGTCATACAAAATCTAAAAGGAATAAAATCAATAATGACTTTTACCTGACCCAAAACTTCTACGCAAGATGAGAAGAACTGCCTACAGGGTGGGTAATGATTGGTTATATCAGACACCAGTAGAATCATATGATAGAACAGGGTGCATCCAACACTTGTCACTTGCTCAATTGTTGTAGAATCGCCACCTTCTTTCTTCAACAAGGTGATCAATGACCTTGAAAAAACAATGAAAGAAAAATTAATAAATGTTAATAATAATAATGTCGGTGCTTATATAGTGCTTTTTATTCAAACAGCTTTACAATGATTATTATCCCAGGTTGCCTCAAATAGCATTCTCAACTCCCCGAGGAGTATACGAAGCGATGCCGCTTTTCTAACGCTACCAGCTTCTCATTCAAATTCCTTCAACTTTCCTAACCTGGTACCCATTTTTTCACCTTGAGAGACACGTAGGGTGAAGTGTTTTGTCCAAAAACACAAATGCGGCGCCTGTTGTTCTTGGAGAAGTTGATATCAAAACAAAAATTTAGAATGGATTATACTCCATTAGCCTTTTCATAACAGGCAGTCCCGTTATTTGCTTAACAGCAAGTTATACATTTCTAGTAACATATGAAAACAACCCGCACCATGGACAGTCTTATAATTCTGCGCGATGGTTTGAAATGCAAACATTTGGTTGCTCTAGACCCTGATTTAGTATACACATAAATCGGAATTCTTACGTGATGGCATTCTCAACATGACAAGCTGCAGTGCACACTGATTGCGGAGGGGGTAAGAATGATTGAGATAACAGCTCCCTGTATGCAAAGCGATTCTCTTCTATCTTTCGATTGACGATTTCACGACGTCTCTTCTCTTCATACTGAAAACACAGACAAAATCCCAGTACAATAAAATACAATAACTAGGAAAAGGTCCACTAAAAAAAAGCTGATTTAAATGATGTAGGTTATTTCCATGGAACTATAAAAACACCAGACTGAAGAAGATACTTCATATTATTGAAAAACGTAATATACTCATCACAGCTTAAGCCGACAGTGGTGCCAGTGGTCAGTCATGTTCACCTTAGAGTTACTTCATATGTCATGTGAAATAAAATAATCATAGGGTCAGATTTTTAAAACAATTTTGAGATGTGAAGTTAGATGCCTTACCCTTAGCCTGACCTCCGCAGGTCCATCACAGGTGTGGCCAGTTTTGAATGTCCTCCTACATGGAATGTTTAGAATTACCTACAAAAGAATATAATAATCTAATGTAATACAATATAGTGTTTTGGATCCTGCTACAAGCTGTCCATTAGCTCAGTTGGTGGAGCGCTGGATTTGGCATTGAAAGCTGAGTTTGGATCCCAGACCATCCATTGTATCTTTGAACTAGACACTTTATTTCTAGTTGTTTCAGTTGCACTTGAGTACCAGCTTTGGCTTGGAAGTAAATCTGGTCAAACTGTTATGCACTACTACCTAGGATACTGAGATATCATCTAGCCTTATGAGCCTCACAAGTCTCGGGGAATATTTAACTTATTTATAAACACAACCAAGAATGTAGAACGAAGTTAAATTTAGAAATTTCAACATTGATTTTCATGCAAAACAAAATGTATGTGCCATAGGGAAAATAACACTGACATTGACCAACATACCTCCGTCTCCTCATTACCGTACAAGTCAGGCATGAGCTCCCCGTAGTTACAATCTAATTCTATGTGCTTGGACACTCGGTGAGCAAATGTCCTTTAAATAAAGAAAATGTTGTTAATTCAGAAGAAAATTATCGGGTCATTGAAACCTTCTGTAGTTGAAGTAAAATGTCAAATATGGTTTCTGATTTTGCTTGAAGACATTTTCATCCACAAACATCTAATGGCTATCTGTTGTTAATTTATCAACTTAAATTCAAACTTCAAAGTACCGAAAACATAGCATATGTGGGGTCTTAAGGTATAGGCAACTATTTCTAGATGTCCTTTAGGATGGTCCGTAATGTTATCATTATGCTAGAAAAACACTTTTAGTGAAAAAAAATGTTTTTGATATTATGATCAAAACTGTGATGTCATCGACACGTCAAAGTACTTCCTGTCATAGCTAAACACATTGAAAAAATATTTTTTTCTTGAATAATTTTAAAATTTGAACTGCAAACAAGAAAGAAGCCAAATATATTTGAGAAATTATTTTTTCAATATGTTTAGCTATGACAGGAAGTACGTTGACCTGTCGATGACATCACAGTTTTGATAAAAATATCAAAATATTCTTTTTAAACTTTTTTTTTTCACTGAAAGTGTTTTTTCTAGCATAATGATAACATTACTGACCATCCTAAAGGGCATCTAGAAATAGTTGCATATACCTTTAATTTCCTACCAATCTTTCAGTCATACTTCTTTTTACTAATACTGTGCAGGGTTCTAAAAAGGTATACTATCGCACAATGGGAAAGAGGTGTCAACCAGTGGCACTGTCGAGTTTCGATCTCACACCAAAAGCATGGTGAAAATAGGTGAATCCTGAACGTTACAGCTCAGTCAAGTGGTGACTTTCTATACATCACTAAAACCTGAAGAAGAGCCATTTAACTTGGAACGTTTGCAATAAATTTTAGATCATTTTATACCGATAACGCGTCATTTTAACATATTTTATTTTAAATATGTTCGTCTTTTTATATGATTTTAATCGGTAACATCCATCAGAATTTTATTCTGGAATTTTATCACTAAAACCAACTTACTTAGCATAATTAATGAGTTCATCAAAGTCTGTCTTCAACACATGCATGAGACTGTCAGAGTCTGTTAGTAAGTTTTGTGGTATCTCCGGCACTGGCGCCTTCAATGGTTGTAGTGCTGGTGGAGGCTCTGGGGTGTTGGGTTTGGACAACCGGGATAAAATTCTGTCTGTAGCTGAAATCAATTTAGGAACTGTCAGTGAGAACAACTTTGTTATTGAAATGATGGTATGGAAAAATAACTATCTAGTATGTTTAAATTATAAGGTATTTCTAAATGGCAATGTAGAGCACAAACTAACTTGAAATGATGGTTTAAGAGGGCATGGAAAAATAACTATCTAGTATGTTTAAATTATAAGGTATTTCTAAATGGCAATGTAGAGCACAAACTAACTTTTTGAATTCAGTCAAAAGGATGTATTTCTGAAATGAAGTGCTGGCCTAATTCTAAATTCATTTCTCTCGAAATTTTAAAAGGTACAACCCAAGTAGTGCTCGGAAGATTAATCGTATGATTGATTAATCAGTCATTCTGCCCATGATCGCTGGGATTGAACATGGAAAATATTAATCGACCATCCACGATCATCGGTTTCTGCTCTTAATTACTGTAGATCAGTCAGGGCAAATGAATCTAGCGACTGATATTGGTAGTTTATATGGCGGAAATGATCGATGATGATCGATTAGTCTGTCGGATTTTCAGCCGATTGATCCATCCCAAAATTTACCAATTCCGAGCACTAAACCCAAATATTATTACCTGATACATTTCTGCTTTCACCAGCTAATAAATTCTGATTGCCATAGTTAACTGGAAATATCTTCATTGTCCATTCTTGTACTGAGCGTGCTGTCTGGTATTCTACTTTATCCATATCCACATACTCTAGCCAAGGATTCTACAAAATAAAATCACTTGCTTGAAATATTTTTGAGACTTTCCAAAACATTCCAAATAATTGACCTACGTATATAAGAAATATATATTTACATAGTGTACTGTCTTAAACAATAACTGTGCCCATTGTTTTCATTATAACTAGTAAATAATAACACCGTCTTTTTAAACTGAATATGTTTTAAATGTTACAAGCATTCTAAAACAAACAATGAGATTGTTTTTTGATAAAAAACTGCCAAGAAATCATTTTCCAATTTAGTCTTCTTTGCCCAAGGAAAGAAACATTACTGATTAAATAAATTCAAAGTTGTTTACTTTGCACTATAATTCTGGACGTGACATGTGGTTTAAAGTAATGTATATTTCAACTGTGTTTTGCATGATGAAAGTAAATGCAGGAGGCCTACCCCATATTTCAATACAAATAAATGTATACTGGCTTATAGCGTTAAAATTAGCACATAAAATAGTAGGAGCAGGTTAGCAATTAGGAGGATTTGGTTTGATTCCCAGAACTGTTCCGAATTTTTTTGTCATTTCAATATTTATACCATATTTCAACATCTCAGTTTAAAGCATAGCTGACAAACCTTATCCCCTTGGAATATCCGTTGCAGTCTCTCTGCAGCATATTGCACTGGTAGTCCAGGTAAATACAGGTTACCATCATGTAGACGTGGTTCATCTAACCATAACTTGAAGCTTTGGTATAGACTGAAACAATAATAAGATGATAAAGTGCAAAGGGTTTCAGTTAAAAGTTCAGGGTTAAAATACTCTCATGACATGACAATAAATTCTTTGTAAATTTTACTATAGAGATCCAACTAGTCTCTCCCACAGCCCATCTCAAACGATGGTCTGTTCTCCCTACGCGATAATAGAGTATCGCTAAGTATATGTTGATTACGCTAAAACACAGTCTTCTACTTTCGGTAAAAAAAACGAAGACCCCTGCGATTGATACAGTCCCTCCACCTGAGTCGAAGGGGCTGGTGTTCAGTCTAAGATCCAGTATAAAGCTGAGAACATTTTTGTTTCATTTACTCCATGATTCACAGTAAAATGGATTTGTTATAACTTACACTATTTTTTGGCATAAACCAGAAGGTATGATGAAATATACCTGATAAGTTTTGTGTGGAAGTCTGCAGTAGCTGATGACTGAACTGTCTCTGGTAATCCAGGTGCACCATCTGTGTTACTCTCACCAGAGTCTGCAAGCAAATATACAACGACATCAGATGATTGACATTCTCATGAATGTGACATATGTTGTTTAAAGTAATGACAATAATAGTGTCATATCACAAAGTTGATATTTTGGACAAAAACCAAGGTTTGTTGTGCAGAACAATCCAAGTTGCGAGAGTTAACGTGCAATGAAATGCGACTTGTGCTTTTCTCAGCAAATGATTCCTTTTTCTGGAGTCAAGCCTCAGTGTGATGACTTATAATTGGGATTGCGCATGCCTGTGATATGAGAGTATGGGGATTGCGCATGCCTGTGATATGAGAGTATGGGGATTGCGCATGCCTGTGATATGAGAGTATGGGGATTGCGCATGCCTGTGATATGAGAGTATGGGGATTGCGCATGCCTGTGATATGAGAGTATGGGGATTGCGCATGCCTGTGATATGAGAGTATGGGGATTGCGCATG
>JAOXYC010210017.1:0-11353 GCA_028565715.1 Phoronis pallida
AATAAAACTTTTTATTGGATACGATTTTTCAAATCTCAAAAAATAAAAGGTTGTATTACTTCCCATGCATTCATTGTAAGATTCACTTTTTACGTTTCCTGCCAAAAAATCTGTTCTAGATACAGTGTTAGAAAATGTTAGAATCCACTATATCAGTCAATTTCCACGCAAATCTTATCACACTGCCTGCTTACATGAAACGCATTGTTTGTTCTCTAACGTTTTCTTAATAAAAATGTTCCGATTCCGATTCGTGCAGTGTGAGAAATTGATCTAGGGTTGTGTAAGTGATTACGGGAGCGACACATACGATGTTGGTCAAACTGATAGTTTCCAACCTATGAGAAAGGCACCACTTAAAATAGCAAAATCGTTGATGACACTTTGTAAAGCCTCGTTAAAATACTCCGTCTATAATCATAGATTAATAGAAGAACAGATCTTCAACCGGGCTTCAACCTGACTACATGAAACAATGTTAACGAAATCAAATAGGTTCATATCCGGTTGTATTTCAGACCAAGCCTAAACAGGAATGAAGAACTTATCATTACGTCAAGCATACATGTAATGTGGGGATATTCACTACTATTAAGTGTTTTTGCCGTATAGTGGATGGGAGAACCTACATGACTAGCCTTAAACGACCATAGGTATTTGGTCGCTATTAGCTTGTGTAAAATGAGCTGGATTAGATAGGACTTAGTCCTTATTCCAGAAAATATGATAATATGGTATCATTAATCTATGGTCTAATTCAACAGAGGCCAATAAATGTCCAAACATGTAAGGGATTGTAATGAGTGACTACGTATAAAAAAAAAATGTACGTGTATATGTTCAGTAGCAGGAATTCTGTTATTACCTGATGGTCGCTGCCTAACGTCATCGCTAGTTTCAATCCTCTGAAATGGAGATGTAAACTCTTGAGAAGTGACTATTATTTACGATGACTACATATATAATAACATTTTTTTTAATTTACCCCTTTACCGATTTTTTTCGAATGTTTTTAAT
This sequence comes from Phoronis pallida, assembly GCA_028565715.1. Classification (NCBI taxonomy): domain Eukaryota; kingdom Metazoa; phylum Phoronida; family Phoronidae; genus Phoronis; species Phoronis pallida. Next base: position 1,018 of record JAOXYC010210017.1, read on the forward strand.
ATGATTCAGGTTAATTATATTCATCAAAGGACTCGTACACACAATTTCTATTTGAAAAGACAGAAAAAATCCGAACTGGACTGGGAATCGAACCCAGGTCTCCCGATTTCTAGTTGATTTGAATTTTGACCCCATATCCTCACCAACAAGGTCACCGTATCTTTAAGTATTGGATAACAACAGATAATGGAATTCTACCTTGACATCTTACTCCAGCCGCCTCGCCGTAACTACAGTCTTCAACATTCCAACCACGATGACTACATTGAGACAGAGATGACTCACTTCCGGTACATCTAACATTATCCAATCGGAACTGTCTATTACCATTTCCCCAATATGAGTTTTTGAATGCTTTTGCACCATCAGCCCTTGAAATATAATACTAGAAAGTTGAATTAGTATATGCAGCGTCCCTAAATTTTTCCTTGGTTAGGTTTCATGCTGAACGCTTCCAATTATTGTAACAGAATTCTTGGCCTTCGTTGAATATTGAATTACATTATATCAAAACTATTTATTTTTGGTTTGCATCGGATGGACTGATTGCAGTATTTACACACGGTCATCGAGGCGGTTTTTGGGTGCCCATCTTGCAGAGATTGGTAAACTATCATTGTCGTGTTCTATTTTATTTTCTGTCATATAGAAAACTAAGTAAACTGCACCTGAAGCCAATTTGCCGACGTTGGCGTCATTTTGATCCCAATCGTCGTCACAAACAATCCCCCACCCGCCATGCTCGGCCGAGTGTATCTCCACTCTTCCTTCATCATGGTTTGAACCACCGACCAGGCGCACTGCATCAACTAGAAACCAAAAAAACTGAAAACATCATCGCCATAAGAAAAGTTTATCACCCACCCGGAAATCGTTCCGTGAACATTACACCCGGGGTTTTATTCACACTCGCATTCTCTCTCACAACTAGAACCCGTGAGCTGAGGGGAGTGAAAGACTTCAGCGTGCTATATGTTCAGGATGAAGTCTAATTGACGTCCGGCGGGACTAGAACCCACGCCGCTGGCGTGTGAATAAAGCAACCTAACCACTCGACCACCAGTTTCATCGCCATCGTCATCAATATCATCAATAATCGTTATCGTTATTATTATAGCACCAATTGTTTTAATAATGTTGTAGTAACAAGTGAAAGTAATATTACTCTACTAATGAAAACATTGGTGTCATTGGGCAACGACCAAGTTTTTTAATCGCGACATTAAATATTTTTTTCAATGGAAACGCCACCATTGTCAAACCTTTTGGGTAGAATAACAAGCGCCAAAAAATGATTATAATTAATACATTTGAAAGGTATATAATCTTTGAAATAATATCAGGGACAAACACTGTCATTGCCGACTAATGCCACTAATCACGAGTCATAGTGTAACACTCAAACTCGTAGCTGGGTTTAGTGTTACACCGGTGTTAAGAAATTTAACACTGGTGAAACACTAACACCAGGCTTACAACTAAGTTGAACTGACCCTTAATGTCGTTTATTTTCCGACATGGTTGCGCCATTTTGTTTTAGTAAAAAACCCAAACACTAGTGTAACACCGACACCGGTGTGAGTGTAACACCACCAGTGGTCGTGTAACGACGGTGTAACACCGACGTTACACGACTAACACTGGTTATATTTTTGTGAGTTGAGTTAAACCTCCAAATTTCAACACCAGTGTATTAACACTAACACTGAGAATTGGACAGAATTAGGACGGGCTGGATAGCACAGTTGGTAGAGCATCTGACCGGCAATCAGGGAGACCTGGGTTCGATTCCCAGTTCAGTTCGGATTTCTTTTCAAATTCTTCACTTACACCGGTGTTACACTAACACCAACTATGTTGTATTATAAGCATTAAGCAACTACCTGGACATCTTACGCCAGCAGCTTCGTTGCTACCACAGTCATGAGTATTCCAGCCACGATGACGGCATCGAGACAGAGCAGACTCAGTTCCTTTACATACAACATTACCCAATCGGTATTGCCTATTGCCTTTTCCAAAGTAAGAACTATGGAGTGAGCTCGCACGTTCAGTACTTGAAAGTGAAAACCAAAGCAATGTTGTATGTTTTGAATTATTATGCGTTGTGGGATTTTTTGGAACTGTTAGGTTGAATGTTTACATTAGTTTAGAAAATACCTTTTAAAAATTATTTTTCTCTTATTTTCAAAAAAACGCAATCTAAATGCACAGAGAGACACAGAGAACAGTGATTTTTCAAAATAGCTTTGTTTCTTGTCATTTTGAGAATGCCAATGAGTTCTTTTAAACGGATTGTCCGAAGTTTCGCAACAGAACTTTTACGTAAATTTCTGGGCTACTTTATAATGTGCGTACTTGCAATCGATGACCCGTAAGTACGAATTTTTTATTGTTTTGTCGCACTGAAAAGATAGCGTAGTAAAATATTAATTTCGAGTGTCACTCAATCCTGAAGACATTATTTTCCACATTTACCCCTGTATATTTGCATTAATATATAATTGTATGCCCCATATATATTTTTGTCTGAAAATCACACACAATCCCGTGTGTTTTGGTCGAAACGCCAACACGAGCATCACACGGTGTTGGTAGTAAAGTAATTCATCTACGTACCTCGAATAACCAAGTTGCCTGCAAACAACCTTGGCATCTTTGTCATCCCAGTGGTCGTCACAAACAATTCCCCATTCGCTGTACTCCTTCGAGAATACTTCTACTCGTCCTTCACCAGGATTGGCACCATCGGCAAGGCAGTTGGTTCAAATTAAATATCTTCTTAAACCACTCCCCCACAGCTGAAGAGATTGTTATGCTAAATGTCACTGTCATAAGAATAATGTTTGTAACACAGAACCTTCAATGTCCTTAGCATGAAAATGTGTTCTTCTGCGTATAGGGTGTACCTTTACCCTTCCTTAATCAATCCTGTTTTTCCTAATTGATGATCTACAACGACTATGACAATACCTTAAAATTTCACTTATGGCCTTGCTTAGAAAGGTATCTCCAGTCGCAAGTTTCCACATTATTTACCGTGTCACTTTTTTGAATTTGTAATCTATTCTGGTCTTCTGCTACCCTTGTGTTTCAAGACTGTCGATCTTAGAAATTCGTCATTAGTATACATATATCAGGTGACCGGAAAAAAACGCCTTCCACATTTGGAACCTTATATCCCAAAAACTATATAAGCTAAAGCAACAAAATTTTACAGGTGTGTCATAACAATTTTTTTAAAAGATTAACATACGTGTATCATGGTCACAATATCAAAATATTCAATGTCAAACTTCAACATCTCATATTTCCCTTTAAGGAAAAGTAGTTTTCAACTTTTCAGAATTCATATCTGAGAGTTAACAATTATTTTTGCACTTTCTTATTGTTTTTAGACGTTTAAAGCAGGTAACGAGATATTAGGAAACAAAGTCTATAAACGTTGTCCATTGCTGAAAAAATGATTTGAAAGGTATCGCTGCCTCATTTTTGGAAACACCCGATACTTACGCTCGAATATATCATCATTCCGCTTTATTCGTGTCACATTCTCACCCCGTGTATGTTCGCTGTCACCATCGTCATCTCGACCAGCACTTCCGGGTAACACTGCTGGGTCACTCTTACCTACGAACTGGTAAACAAAACTGTCTTAGGAAAATGCACAAGAACAAAAAATTGAATCAAAGAACATGCTTCCCAAGAAGCCAGAAGACAATTTCGCCATTTTTGTATTTTTTAAATCTTTTATAAATAAACTACTACTAGACTAGCAGAGCCAAGTTTGAGGTCGACACCTTGTCCCAGAGACATTTTACCCGATCACAATTTTTTTGATAAGTCTGGTGTCACTGACCATTGTGGTAACCGACACAAGTTTTGGATCATGACAATAGAGATAAAATGTGTTCTTATGCGCTCATTAAATTGCAACTATCTTATTTTTTAAATCAAATTCATTTTCTTGATTTTTGAGGGCTTTTTACTTGGCAAAAACTACGTTTTTTGCCAATTATGTTGATCACCTGTAAATATTTTTTGTTGTTTTTTGATTTTGTTTGTAACACTCTGCAGGCCACATTGTTCGCTTGATTCACTTCAAATTCACACAGTATATGTGTTTTGGTGATGGCCCCAAGCCTTTTGTTTTTCGTCAATGTCAAATTCAAAATGGCGGCTCTGGCGGCCATTTTGTTATATATATTTTTGCCAGGTTCCGCTCTCTGGAGCGTTTTCATTTCGATTTTACTCTTGATATTGAATGGTCCATAAATGCAGGGGTTGGAATCAAATGGCAGCATTAACTCAGATACAGCCTTACTAATCATGAAGCTGACCCACTAACCCCAAAATACGGATTCAAGAACCCCATGAATCGTACTCATGAACAGCAACCGTCTGTACCAACCACATTTAAATTTCGCGTTGGTGCAGACGGTTGCTGTTCATGAGTACGATTCATGTGGTTCTTGAATCCGTATTTTGGGGTTTGTGAGTCAGCTTCTTGATTAGTAGGACTGTATCTGACGTAATGCTACCATTTGATTCCCACCCTTGATATGTATTATCTCAGTTTACATTTGAAGGACAGTCATTTTTTATTGAAAATTCCTGGCTGGGAAAATCAGAATATAAGACTTTGTAATATACAAATGTAGTTGTGTGATATAATACCAATTGTCAAGGGTTTTTAATATGTTCTCGTGGATGGTAAAAGATAATTAGGCCCCATTTAAGCAAAAATTGCTAATTTTGTGTTTTAAAAAGTCCGTGATTTACAAACTTCATATGTTTTGCATTCATTGAATCCAACTCAATGCAAAACTAACTTCCAGAACACTTCGCATGTTGACCTGGGTCGTTATAGAAATGAGACGATAAAGTGGACTCTGATATTCTTTCAAAAATATTTTTGATCGTAATTTGCTCTATTTATTAACATCTTTATCACGATGTCATTACCGGGTCAAATTTTCTTATTCTCGTTTTCCTTTCAGAAGTGTAACAGAACATATTTTTTTAATTTAAACACTGGCATTTTTTGACCGGAGATTTCCAGCTGGTGGTACTAGAATTCTGGATAAAATGTTTACCATTATGCACGCCGTATATCACTTTCCCATGCAAAGACACCCCCTGTTGAATTTTTGTTATGAAGGGGTATAATAATATTATTCAGTATTTAAATCACTTGTTTATTGCCACATTTGCGGGAACTTTCCCGGGTATTTTATTGTAACTCAGCCTTAGATGATCTATGAAAGATCGAAGTACAGCTGCTATGAAAATAATATATTTGAAGATTTTACACTGCATTTTTTACTGCTTCTTAACCATGACAACACTTGGAGTACTACTGCACCAATGCGATGGACACACACGAGATCTCTTTCGAAAATACGAAAGATCAAGGATAAAACTTAATCATCAGATCATCAGTCGTGAATTTAATAAAATGTGCCTTAAAGCTTATCTATAGACATAAGATGTATGCCAAGCTTATTTTAATCTACAATTTGCTTGAATGCTTTCGCAGTGAAGACAAATTCTTTACTTGCGCGGGTGATGAGGTCGATGACGTGACCCAAATCAAGGCAAGACTCCTACCGAGGCATGAGGGGATCGTCTTCAGGCAAATGAGTGATTCAGAGATTGCGGGCAAAGGATTGTTGTTGTGGCATGATAAGAGGCTACGTACCCCCTCACATTTTGATTTTATAAAAACATTGCCAATTAATTTTGTTATAGTGTGCCCATTTTTGTTTTGTTTTGTTTAATTATGTTTGCTCATGCGACAATTTCAAAGTCATTAAAGAAAAGCGTCAGTAAAGACTATAAGAGATCTTCTTACAATGAGTATTGCGGCAAAGGCTGAAGTACAAAGAGTTGTCATTTCTTATTACTCATAAAAACTATAGGTAATCCTATGATGACAACTTAATTTATTTTTTCACCAGGACCTCCTTCAAATTGTTCCGACATACATGTAAGCGGAATCTGGTATAACGAGCTCGGGTCAGAGGTCATACTGACTCAAACACCAAATGGTGTGATTACTGGTAAGTACATGGTAGGTGAACAACCTTCTGTATTTGTTTTTCATTTTGATATTTTGTCAAGGTGAAGCTAAAAGTATAGAAAAAATGAATGCGAGAGAGTATGTCCTCTGAAGGGGGTGATCACGGTATCTTTTGTAAAGCAAATGTGTACGGCAGAAAAGCATGTTGGCTTGAAAGATCGTTGTTAAAAAGACATGCATATTTCGCGGTGGATTCTTAATTATTAACTGAGAGGCCGACTCTTTAGGTTTATTGCATGAATATATATACTTTCCTGGCGGGTACACAAATCTCACCATACTGCTCGAACCCCACACGGTGCGGAGTTCATGCAATTGATGACTCCTAACCAAAGTCATAATGACTCGACACTATAATATGACTTTGACACAGTGAAGTTATCCTTGTGACCAAAGTAACCCAATTGGACTCACGATTCTTGAGCTTTTTGACGTCATAGTAACAACATTTTCATTTTTACCAGGTGAGTACCGTACAGCTGTTGAAAGGACGAAGGGAGCTGCTGAAAAGTCCCATTCCAGAGTCTTCGGACATCGACACGATCATGGGTTGGAGTCGCCGTTAACATTGATGATTGTTTGGAAAGAGGGCGGCTCAGTCAGTGGTTTTGTTGGTACGTTGACTTCTGTTTATTGCAAAGTTTCATTGGGTCCACCGTTTAACTGCCTCGGTCAAAGGCGAAGAACAACATGTTTCCTTTTAGCTAGGCTTGAGGGAAAATGTGTAGATTGCAATGCTCTTTTGGAGGAACTGTTTTTTGCAATATGAGAACTTCCTTTGTTCCTTGATCCAGTAACAAGGACATTTTCGTCCTCAAGGCTTCGAGGATTTTTGGGATTGGGAGAGCGTGTGAATGTGGGAGCGTCTCTTACTAGAGTAAATAGTAAAAAGGGTGTCAACTGCTGTGGATGACTGTCAAGCAATTTGAAATATGTCGGAATCATTTCAGGTCAATGTCATGTTTGTGGCAATGGAGGGGGCGCAACAATTGATACCACGTGGATTCTAAGAGCTAAAAGTGAATGCCATGACTACTGGCAAGCGACGCACTTTGGTAGAAACACTTTCACTCGACACGAACAGAAAGGAGGCAAGTTCCTTTTTGTATAGTGTCTGTTTTTGGAAGATGATATTCAATGTTTTAAAAGGATCCCATAAAGTTTTTTTGCACAGTATCGGGAGTCAAATAATCCGTTTATATTTACAATTATAGTCTATAGACTAAGGCAGCTGCCCTCCTGGGATTTTAAATTATTTCCAGCAAGAAAGACACAACAACCGGGTGGGGAAATAATGTTAACAGTTTTGTACTTATGTAAGTGATGGACATATCTGCACGGGTTGAACACGAACCATTGTTTCATATACGACCTTACATTAAAGATACTGTCTCCTCGTTGGTCCCGATCTGGCGTCAAAATTCAAATCAACTAGACATTGTGTGTACGAGTCTCAGGATGAACATAACTAACTTACATCTGAGTCAAAAAATCTTTAAGGGGTGATTTGAGAGCTTTTAATCCGAAAGAAGTCAAACCTTTGCTTAAGCCTAGGTTAAAATCGGACACAAAAGCTCTCAAATCACCCCTTTGCAGATTTTTTTGAATTTTTGACTCAGATGCAAGTTATAGTTATGTTCATAAAATTTATAGTTGATTTGAATTTTGACGTCAAATCGGGACGAACGAGGAGACAGTATCTTTAAACGTTCGACCTCTTATAAATGTATCAAAACAATTCCTTTTTCTTTTGAATCCCAGGTCCACGCAAGTCCAAGGGTACACACACTCCTGATCGAGGTGGTGACGAGAGCAATGACGCGCATGGTCTCCGTAACACGTCTTCAGTTTTAATCGTTTTGATGATGATGCATTTTGTTAGTCGTCTTTTTGAATGAAAAATCACAGAATGGAGTTGTCATCCGTTCTAACTGATAGACTTTAGTGATGTTATCATTTTGTGCTTTGTATTTTGCAAATTAACATTATGCAAATTAGAAAAATGATATTCAAAAGCAATTTTGCTTCATTCATGTACGTTAGTACTATCTAATAACGTTGATGACTTAATGAAATCCATTAATCGCTTGGAAATATATTTAATAGTTACTTTCCATGCTTGAAATTCATTTTCAGTGTCCGGTTCTTGTAATATTAGGAAAATACATTTTAAATCAACAGTCGTTTTGTAAATGTTTAAATATTGACGATTTAAAGGTAAAGTACAGGGTGGTCCACAAAAAACGGTTTTTTGGGAATAATTTCTACAAAAGTTGAAGAATTATCTTTATATTTTGCCCAATAAGTTATGCTAGACACATGTAAAACTTTGAAGGACATCTTCAATTTTTGCAAAGTTGAACGCGGCTATCAACTTTTAAGCAATCTGGCTTCGATCGAACAACACTGAACAGAACTAAATTGTAGGGCATGTTTTAACGAGACTTTAATCCAGGAAACTATAGGACAATTTACTTTCCAACGTTGACAGTTGAACCATTGCTGAGCCATTTGCGACGATAAAAAAGTGCAACGTTAGAGCGTTTTTCAGCTGTTTTAGCGTTTGAAGGGGAGGGGGGTATAGTTTTACAGGAGAGGTGACTGTCAAACTCCAATTCGTTAAAACAGCATTTATCTTTTATTTGAATTGTTGTGAGTCTAACAAATAACCTTTATGCACCACCTGTATAGGAGTGAGCGTGTAAAATAAAAAGGAAAATACACGTGACGCACGTCATGTACAACGATGATATAGACAGTCAATTCTTGAGGGGGTTTTGTGTTTTTATGGAAATGTTTGCAAATTTCACTCAAAATGCCAGTATTTGTGGTTTCATGGGAGAAAATCGATATTTCTCTCGAAGTCATGACCTCGTGAAATATCGCCAATACATCTTTTAATTAGGCCTACATCGTTTTTTAATTACGAGTAAATGTTAACAGCTGGCCTTCGCGTACAATGACACTTGTTTCGGGTTTAACATGATTAATTAACAATTTTATGACGCACGTGCATGTCTGAGAGAAGTTGTTCCAAAAGTATTGTTGATTAGGCAATAAAATCATTAAAAAAATTATAATTTTGTAAACTCATCAACGAGGGGTTGAAATCGCATTTTATTATTCGACAATCGACATTCACATAGAAAAACACTGGGTATAGAAAATCTGGAAAATTGCTTTTCAACTATGTTTGAGCTCACAACCGGATATGGTTGTTACTTCAACAAAAACGTTATGTGTTTCTCGAGCCTCGCCGAGATCATGTACACGGGTGCTTAATCCCAGTGGCTTAGCTGGTGGAGAGAACTTTCCCTGGATTGGCCATTTACGCTGTTAAGTATGAATTCCCACATCGTAGCTGGTATAATTCTCAGTCCCAGCTGAAACGTTGTTGGGAAAGTATTTTGTCAAACTCACAACCTTTCTATGGCAAAATCCGAGGCCAAAACCCGAATTGTGTTGGAAGTTAGTTATTGTTATCTTACTTTTCTGCTCTATAGGCCAGCGTGGGCTGGAATTTACTTAATCCCCGGATTAATTCTTTTGTTAAGGGCATTGTTACCGAAGAATGAAGCGGTATGCGGGTAATTGGCCTATTGTTCGGCATCGCTTTAGACAGGACAATAAGCTTTAGAATTGTGAACAATAACTGTTATCCAAACACTTCCAATGAACGACTAGAACACTCCTAGCAATATTCCAAGTTTGGCCTAAATACAGTGCCAACTTAGCCTTCGGTCTCGTGCATGAACACATGGAAGTTGTTCTTGTCGTTTTCAGTACACTAGATGATGTTGCAGTTATCACTGATGGTACCAGTCATTTGTCTCGCACTGTATTTATCGAGTTGTCAGACATAAAAAGCCTGCCTGTTTCTTATGTTCTCAGTTTATTCTTCAACAATTTGGTCAGTCTCCAGTTACTTGGCCATGATGAGTGTGGCATGCTTTACCTTGTTTAGAATCGTGACTCTAGCGTTACATGCATTGTTGTCTTATACCGAAGTTGAAACATGTACGCTTGGATCAGATGTTGTCGTTCCAGTGGTTACCAACGATGTTGTTAAGCCATTCAGAGGGAAGGAGCACTTTGTTTTGAAAAGCTGTGGTATTCAGGAACTAGATGTCATGGCCTTCTCACAAGATGGCTGCCAAGACTGGAGCGGACTAACAACCCTTAATTTGGACGTCAATGAAATAAGACGACTGGAGAAAGGTGTGTTTGTTTGCTTAAGCAACCTCGTGAAATTGC
>JAOXYC010210239.1:0-11348 GCA_028565715.1 Phoronis pallida
AACTAAGCCAGATTGCTGACTGTTCTTCAAAAGTTGTGTGTATTATTATGCGTTATCAGTTTCCTTGCCATATTAGTGCACATTTAGACATATTCAGCGACACGACACGTATATTGGAAACTTAGGTCCATACATGTATATGTTACCAACAGAACCAAAAATGCACTATTGTACACTATTTATTATAAGTTATCTGAACTTTTTCTGGATGAATGAAATATTTAATGCAAAAACCATTCTCAGTTGTTTTATCTAGTAGTTCATTGCTAAGTACTGGATGCATATTTTGAGAATGACACAATAATAGTTTCCACAACTGAAAAACTCATCATTTATATTCATTCTCCTACAAATACAGAGATAAGTCATATAACAGAAGTCTGCATATCCAGTCTTATGTTCTTTCATCAGAAAATTGTAAATGATAGAATAATCGAATCCCAAGTTTTTTTGATTATCTGGGTTTTAGGCCATAGCAGTTGTAAGAAAGAAATGACGAAAGTTTTTGTGATCAAATTCATTGTTCAGATATATGCAAATATTTACAAGGCTAGACGTTTCGCACAAACACTTAGTGCATCATCAGTTATATACAGAGTTTGTTTTTGGTAAAAATTTGTTGAAATTCTTTTAACTAGAGGGAATAGCATAGACTAAATAGATAACTTTCGAAATTTCAAAATATTGGTTTATCTGAGTGTTGTTATTTTTGAGTTTATTTTCTTGTATAAATTCAACAAAGTGGTATTTTTATTGTTTTGTTTCATATACCATAATCTGTCTGGTTCCAGCCCACCCCCAGCTCATTTTCATCTAGTAGTTGAAAAGCCATAATAAATGTTGTTCATTTGGGGCTCTATTTAAAGATACTGTCTCCTCGTTGGTGAGGATTTGGGGTCAAAATTCAAATCAACTTCAAATTTTGTGTACGAGTCCTTTGATGAATATAATTAACCTGCATCTGAGTAAAAAAATTCAAAAATATCTGTAAGGGGTGATTTGAGAGCTTTTTATCCAAAAAGTCTAACTCTGTCTACAGACTGAGTTAGATTTGGATACAAAAAGTTCCAAAAAGCCCCTTTACAGATTTTATTTGAATTTTTTTACTCATACACAAAATTTCTAGTTGATTTCAATTTTGATGCCAGATCCTCACCAACGAGGAGACAGTATCTTTAACAACAGTCCTGTACTTTACCTGAAAGAAAACGGTTATGTTGTTATTATTCATATATTTGTTTTTATTGTTATCTAGTATTTTCATTTTTTCTCCACGCTATTATTTCTCTTTCACCTATAGGTTTACTCGCACCTAATATACTCAGTATCAGCACAGCCCCACAGAGGTCACTAGTTATGCCTGAACAGAACAGTTCTCCACCGAGCAGTAACGGCTCAAATAGTCCCCACCAATGGATCTCATCTCCCACAAGTAAGGAAACAAGTCCCAGTAGTTTTCGGACATAATGAATTAAGTAAATGTTTTGTATTCAATTTTACTATTATATCAAAGATATCTCGGTAACTTTATAAAGTTGACTATCTTATAAGCCTTCTTTTGTGTGTTGTGTAATTAAAATTGCTTGCTCCTAGTTTTATTTTAAGTATTCTATTTATTTTTGTTGTCAGTTGGTAGAGCACTTGCCTAGAATGCAAGCCAACTATGGGTTCGATTCCCATGACGGGTCAGAAATTTTTTCAGATTCCAAACTATTTATTTTTGTTGCTGTTTTAAAAATACGAGAAGGAAGATTTGAAAAAAGAACTCAGTAAAATATACCCAAAAAGCATATATAAAGCATTAAAATTTGTGAATAAACTGTTTGTAGCAAACCACACTATTGGCCAATAATTACTCTGAAGGCATGTGCAAATATTGCATGGCACATAATTATTTTACAACTCCTTGTTCTTCTAACCTGTAATTCATTTTCCCCAGGTCTTTACAGTCCAATGATGTTACTGTCTCCTGTGACGACGGTACACAGCACCCCCTATGAACAGCTAGTATACACTAACTGTAATGGAGTGAACAAAGACTTCAATCAAAATGACCCACACATGAAGTTAACACTTCAACCAAGCAATTCAGGTATTGTAGCTCATAGAAAAATAGATTTTTATTATTAAAGATACTGTCTCCTCGTTGGTCTCAAATTTTGTGCAAGTGTCCTTTGATGAATATAACTAACTTGCATCTGAGTAAAAAAATTCAAAAAAATCTGCAAAGGGGTGATTTGAGAGCATTTGTGTCCCATTTTAATCTACTCTCAAGAGTAGGTTTGACGTTTTTTGGATAAAAAGCTCTCAAATCCCCCCTTACAGATTTTTTTGACTCAGACGCAAGTTAGTTATGATCATCAAAGGACTCGTACACAAAATTTCTAGTTGATTTTGACACCAGATGGGGACCAATGAGGAGACAGTATCTTTAAGTATTTTATGTATATTTTTACGACAAATTTGATATAGTCATTGGGTAAAAAACTGCATGAGGTAAAAGTTTTTGCTATGAATGTCAATTTACCCTTTTCACACATTGCGTTAATTATTTAGCACATTGATGAAGACCCACCGTGTCAATAGGAAGTCACATATTTTAATACCATATTTCATCTAATTGTGTCTTTTATCATATAATACATTTTATTATTGAATTTTGGCCCGATCTTAGGGACCTAAACCTCAGATCTCAAAAACACTTTTATTTATCTCCAAAAATACTGAAAATGTCAAATTGTAGTCATGATATTTTTTTTACAGTGATAACAGCCCCCTCTACTGTCCAGTTGACAGAGGCCCCGCGACTCATCAGTCAGAACAGTAATACTCCTAGCCCAATTGATCTCATTTCATCAACGGCCAATGTTATGACATCACCAACCATACGGCCGCCATCTTGTATGATGCCGCCTAGTCGACGGACACCGCCCATGATGGATGAAAGTAAGTTTTGTTAAATTGAATTTTCATTAAAGTGAAATCAATGCTTCTATTTTCTTCTTGTATGCAATAACTCCATTGCATACATAGCTATAGGCTCCAAGAACAATCACAGGACAATGACACACTGGGCATTGTTTCATTTGTTTTATTAAAGAATCCAGTTTTGGGAACTATTGTTATGAATAAAAATTATTTTCTTCTGAACAGAATTTTGAATTTAATTAAAGCAAAAACTCATGATTGTCATATTCCATATAAATCTCATTATATAATTTAACAAACTTATGGAGTCTTCTTTTTGTGAATTCTATAGATAGTCAGCTTTTCATTGTATGAATTCAAATTTGCTCACTTAAGTTGACGTATATGCACAGGTTATAAAAACTTAGAGTTACTTTATTATGACTTAGTAATTGAACAATTTGTTTTTTTTCCAGTGGAAGTCCACACAGTAAGATCAGGTTCGACGTATGTCAATGTGGTCGTCCCTAAGAACCGTTCACCCAGCTCTAGTGGTGGATCAGTGGACTTGAAGGGGTTAAACAAACCACAGTCACCACTCATTATGTTGGAGCATGATGTCAGGAATCTACCATTTCAGTAAGGCTTTTGTCATTGTTGAAATTTTATTCATTTAAATAAGGTTACATCTCCCAATACTCTCATATCACAGCCATGCGCAATCCCCATTATTAGTCATCAAAGTGAGGCTTGCATCCAGAAAGAAAAATCATTCGCTAATTAAAGCACGAGTCGCATTTCATTGCACGTAAACATGCGCAAGTTTCATTGTTCTGAAGGCAAACCTTGATTTTGATTCAAAATGTCGTCTTCGTGATATGAGTCTATTATACTAAACTACAGCACGTTGGTGAAAATCACGCACTGAAACAGTCACGGGGGGTTGAAGCAAGATTACAGTGAGGTAAGACTGACAGTGCGAGTGATGTCACAGGCATACATTATTGAGACTTAACATTCAGGGCTAAGTTAACAGACCCTGTTAACAGGGGCTGTGGGTGAGACTTATCCCTCACTATGCATACACTCCTCAAATGTTCTCAATTGAAAAATAAATTGAATTTGATTTTTAGGATGTTTAGGCATTAATTAGCCTTGTTTGTATGTATTTTCCATTTTGAAAATCCCCATTCTTATATGATGTTTGGTAATTGCAGAAATGGTGATCGACAATCATCCGAGAGTGGTGGTGAATCTGACAGCTCTGAGAAGAGAGCCCCTGGCACTGACCGACCTAAACCACCTCCAGGATTCCCCAGTCAACCAGCCAACCCACCTATTGACTTTAACTATGAACAAAAGAAACTTCTGGCTTCTAAAGGTTTGATTTTCTCAATGATGTATGCACGGGACATGTATTTCAAGTCTCTATAAACCCTTCTTTTATTTAAAATTGTTCGTTGAATCTTACCGATTTTATTTGAAAGTGATGAGATTTTGTAAAACTGGTTGGGCCAGCAACAACACTTTTTGCTTTGCCGGAGACCAGTGTCTGGCACTGAAAGGTTCATCCATGTTAAAAAATTAATAAATCAAAAAAATATTAAAATGTTTGTGAACGATTTTTTGTTATCATTAATGTGGGTCCCAACATATGAGTATTATATTTTACTGGAAACCTATGTTAACGTGTGAACTGTCATTCAAAGAAAATGTTGTTTGCTCCTCATGATTTCCTCATCGGCAATTGCCTGCTGAACGAGCACAACATTCAACAGATTACAAAATTGACTTTAACACAGAGGCTTGTTTTTTCATACCGATAGAATTAACGTAAGTGTACATTTTTTTGCCTCTTAAATCCTACAATTTTGGGTTTTATCACCATATTAAAATGTGCCTTAATTTGAGATATTTTATTTGCAGCAATACAAAAGAAGCCAGTAGGTGAGACCCGTAACCCGACTGACTACTGGGCGGGGCTGGGGTTCTCCAAGTCAATGCCAGACACTGTGATACGAGACCGTCTCAAACAAAACAATGTTAGGTACAAGGGACCAACTATGACCACGACGTATGAGGTATAATCAAGCTCTAATGTTCATTTTGAAACTATCTCAATTGAGGAAAGCAGTTCTTCTAGATGTTGAAATAACAATTTTCTATGACCCTCTATGGTTCCTATAACAAACACCCTGGTGTATAACTGGGTACCAGGCTAGGAAAGTGATGGCAAATGCCCTTGTAAAGTGAGGAGCTACTACTTCCCAGAGAGTTGGGATTGTATTTAAAGAATGTACAGTTTATAGATTCATATTAACTTGTTTGTTGATTGCATTTCTTGTTCTTTACTTCAAAGTGAGTGTCTACAATGGGAACATGACTTTTTACAAAGACTTTCAAACAAAGTATTATATTCCCACCATTTAGTAAGTATAATTTGGAGTTGTATTTATCTATGCTCCATATTTATAATCATGCTTGTTTATTCCTAGACAACACTGGAAGAGGAGGACAGTGTTGACCGAGATCCCTGGAAGAACTCCAACAAACTGAGCACAGTCATACCACCTCAACAAGACAGTGACTACACTGTGCAACCACCAGCATTGAACTCATGTAGGTTTTATCATTAAGTTTGACGTTTTCTTACTCTTTGTTTTGAGATTCAATTGAGCTTGAGTGAATAATATGGACATCCTCATGTTTCTATCTAAAACATTTGTGCCACCTCAAAGTCTACCGCCTCCTTTCGGAGAATATGCCAAACTTCAACAAGCTGAAGGCACTGGCACCGAGCAAGGGGTGAAAGAAA
Source organism: Phoronis pallida (assembly GCA_028565715.1). Taxonomy (NCBI): domain Eukaryota; kingdom Metazoa; phylum Phoronida; family Phoronidae; genus Phoronis; species Phoronis pallida. The sequence goes on from JAOXYC010210239.1 coordinate 5,723, forward strand.
CTTTTTATTAATGCTCGCAAGTTTCAGTGCCCATAGCTGTGTTCGAACTGCGAACCTCTCGCATGCAAGGCGCAGATCTTGCCACTAGTAAGCCACGAGCACTCAGTAAACACGAGATAAAAGGGTTGCCCTGTGAGCGCCATCTGTTGTCTTCCTACTCTATGATTATATTCGTGTATTGAGGTAACAGTCCCTCAGGCAAGCAAGTCTCATGGAAAACACAGCTGAATTGTAATGTATATTAATTTGCAGTTTATTTATCTGTCTCATTTTGAGATCTTTTGTCATGATTTGTGCAATGAATAAGTACATTTTGAGAATGAAGGGAAACTGTTAAACATGTTACGTTTTTTTAAAAGTCCTTCATCTTTAAATCACTCAGCATCATTATGGATTATTGTTATCTTACAGTCACTGGTCTTGGTCTAAATGGGTCATCACTAGTTGATAGTGGGTCAAAGAGTATCTGGTCGTCAAAGTCAGACTTGTGTGAAATCTTCAGTAAACTCGGTCTCGGAAAATATTCTGACTTATTCCAGCAGCAGGAGGTTGGTAATATTTCAAGAAATGGAATTTTTTACGGCATCTTCATTCTTTATAATTGCAACAATTTGTTTAGAAAATTGCTCAGCTTTTTTCCATAGAGTAACTAAACTGGATTGACTAAAAAATATGAAAAAGGGTAAATTCTCTAATAGTTTTTACGCTCTAATAGTTCGTGCAAGGGAGATTTCAATTCCCCTACAATTAGCACATCCAAGTCAACAACTCTTATAAATTTGGACAATAAACCTTTGGTAGCCATGAAAATCAAACAGCTTTTCTTTTAAAAAATAAAACCCTTGTGCATAGAAGTGACTGTTGATTTCAACAAGTCTAAACTGTTTTAATAGTCTCGAACACCTGTAAAAGTTTTCCAGTAGTTTGCACTAGGCATGATTTGTTGTCTTATAGTTGAAACAAATGTCTGTGAACTATTAGAGAATTTACTAAATTCTAATATTGACCTTGGATATCCATATTTGTATAATGTAGATCTCCATTCTATCTTATATATGCTGCGGTTACACGGTCACTAGCGTCGGGTGGAGATTTCGCCCGGAGCAACTTGCGCCACTGTTGTACATCGGTTACACGGTCATTTCACCCGGAGCAAGTTGCTCCGGGCGAAATTTCCACCCGAAAAAGTGACCGTGTAACCGGGGCAATAGACACTTGACATACGTTAATACTGATATTTCTTTTTTTTAACAGATTGACCTTTCAACTTTCTTGACCCTGACTGACCAGGATCTGAAAGAGTTGGGTATCTCAACATTCGGTGCACGACGCAAGATGCTCATAGCAATCACAGGTAATAATAATAATAATAATAATATTCAGAAATAAAATTTGAATATTAGTTATGAAGAAAGAACTTGATAAATAATTTTAAGACTTGTTTGATGTAAGGAAAAATGACTTAAAGGCCAAAACCAGCCCCTAGGTCAAAAAATTAGTTTGTTGAGTAAACTTGAACACTTCTCAATAGTTCAAGAGTGAGTTTAAAGTCAACTTTCATGATTAATCATTGGAACAACTATTTCTTAATGCTAACTTACTCTTTTCAGTATTGCCTTATAAGATATAATTTCTCGTGCCCACTTTATCTTTTTCAAATGTTTATGAATTATAAATTATATAAATAACTAATTATTCAGTATAAACAACTAATTGTTCAAACTTTTTTTCAGACTTAAACAAAAGGAGAAGTATGTTCTCAGCGACACCTGGTGCCAATAATCCATTCCGTAACCCGAACCCAGTGCTGGCTGCTGTGCGGCGGCAGGACATAGCCAGTCAGAGCGGGCGCTGGTGAAACTCAGTGACCTTGACAAAAATCTAGGATTTCAGTGGATCGTCTAGTTCCTATAGTTAGAAGCTTTCCGAAACCCAATATATTTTGCTGTTTTTTCTATAATGTGAATGCAAGTCAATGGATTTCTACAGTGGAATGAATATTGGAAGTTCTAAAATATTGTGCAGTCATTCAAAATGGCTGACAAGCTCGTGTCTAGACACAGTGAGAATATGTGGTGTGGTGAGGCAATGACACTGTTATGTGACTGCAAGTGTCTGTGATTGATCATCAACTACGTGTGTGATATAAAGTCAAGCTGTGCAGTGCTGAATATGCATAATCAACTTGAAAGGAACGAATGGAGGGGAACCATTTGATAAAGAAATTGCAACAAATTCAAAATATTTCAATACATTCACTTGATTTGTATTGAAAACTTTTTTGAACTTTTTTAACCTGTTTATAGACAAATCATTCTGATCCGTCCTTGAGAAAAGATATTTTTCACAAATGATAATCACTATGCAAAGTTAGATGCTCAGCTTTTTAGTAGCTTTTGACTAAATTTTGAGGCTTTTCACCGCATCTCAAAACGTAAGCAGGGTGTTTGCTTGCTCTGTGTGCTCTTTTTTCAATCATGTAGTTTTAAATGAATAATTTAAAAATGCTTCAGTCTTGGAAAATATAATAAAATGTGTATCTGAAATTTATTGTAGCTATTCGGTCCACTTGCAAAGTTGGAACTTTTCGAGTACCGTTAAAAAACTGAAACCTATAGATTTGCCAGAAGTGCATCAACATCGGCCCTCTGTGGAGCCTTTATTCTGATTGGTTAATATCACCTAGTCACATGTTTGTCCCTTGTGCAACCATTTTGTTAACATTGTCTAGTCGTTTTTGTTCAGTTCCCAATCATGTATTATAGTCTGCTATTTTATTGCAATTGACCAATCAGAAAAAGGTTCAGAAGGGCCTACTTAAATATAGTCTTTTCATTGGACACTTGGTTATAAATTATAAAACTTATCTTCTTGTTAAACATATTTTTGAAAAGATCCTTTTATCTCGATGTTTTGTGCATGTTTTAAAACTGTATAAAGATGTGCTTAAGTATCTATGCAGTATATCGTAGTTTGATATCTTTTTATTCCTCTTTTTCAACTTAATTTACTATTTTGTTTATATTCTTGTGTACACATAAATGCTGATATGGAAACTGCTTAAGATCAAGGCATAAGATCAAAAACAGGTCACACCAAGCTGCTGGGTCAAACACATAGAACACGATCTTCATCAACCAATCCCAGCTCATCGAATTGTGATGGTGAAAATTCCTGGCCATCAAACATGTTGTTGAGCATAACACCTTTGTTTATATCCACATTTTATTCACTTCAGTTCCCGAATCGTGTCAAATATTGGGTTCATGCATGGTGTTTGAAAGAAGGTTACTAAAATGCTATCTTAATAAGCAATTGTTCATGTTTGATATGGCGTGCCTTGTGACCAGTTTTGATCTTGTGCCTTGTTAATGGTTTTAACTTTGTAAATATTTGATTAGTATTTTGTTAAAGCCACAATCGCTGATTTATGATATTTTGCTGGTTTATGAAACCAAAAAATAAGGAACAGTAATTATGATGTTAGTGTTGATTTTAAGTTGATATGGAGCCAGAATTGTGTGATATCGGCCTGTGGCCTGTGGCATGGTCCGCATGGGGTTGTGTTTTGAAGTAGGGCCCTTTTCCCAAAATATCAGATAGAAGCTTTCAAGACAAGTTGAACGCAATAACACTTTTGAAGAAATTGAAAATCATTTTGTGAAATACAATTATAGTAAAGATGTAATAGTTTTAAAAGATTATTATGTTTTGCTATATTTCTACCATTCAATGAAAAAATGCTTTTATCACATTTACCTAAGATGTTTTCGAGGAGGTGCCCTTATTGCGGTGATTGTAGCAATTTTTCTGTCTCAAACATAAGAAGGCAATCACCTAACCAAAGGATAAAACATCGTATGTAAGGTTTGTGTAGGTAGTATTCCTATGGTGTTCTAGTGCCATCTTTGAGAATAGCTGGTTCATTTTATGTTTGAGGGGGCAGATTTCTACTCTTGAGTAAATGTTATCTTGTAAAATATTTTTTATGAAATTTGTGATGCCAATCAGAGTTATAATTCGTATGTATATTTGTTATAGCAGTGAGGTGTTGCAAACCAAAGAGTTATATAAAAACAAATTTATGCATGAATAATAAAATAGAAAAATCTTTGCAATGTAAGAAAAAAGAAATTGTCTTTTTATTATGTTTTATTTAAACTATGATAGAAACAAGAGTAATGAAGACTTGTTATTATGCCGGTTTTAAAGAAAGCTGATCATTTTATCGTGTTTTGTCAAATCAGCGAAAATGACAATCACATGCAGTTGAAAATGAAAGGTTTATTACTGTTCATATAAAGTCACACATGTTGAAGAAGTGTTCTATTCCAGATGTTCTAGAAAGCTATCAGATTCTCACACATGCAATCAGTTACTTGACATGTTCGTCACACCCTTAAACTGTAAACAGGGGTTAGAGTGACTGATACAATGTTTGGGAGTCTGAAAGTTTTGTATTTTAATATTGCAATCATTTATAAATCCTAGTCTTTTTAGTAAGCTTGATTCTGCAAAAGAATTATAATTTATATTGAAAGTAATTGAACACAATTTTAAATGTGCACTTTTTGAGGATAAAACTTGTCATTGCTAAATTGAGTTTTTTATTTCACAAATAGTTGAATGTGTAATAAAAAATTCACATTTTGACCAGGACTTGCACCTAGGACCACCCACTTTCTGTGTAGCAACCTGTCTGAGTTCCTAGGCTCGAGTCCCAGTCAAAACATATTAATTTCAGTACAAGCTTTGTTAGTTATGTGATGTATCAATTTTGCAATGACCAGATTTATCAATGATTTCCTGATTTAAAAGTTCTGTTAAAACTGTATATTATATGATGGCATTTGTGAATTGTACTGTGCAAGATCTGCTGAAGAATAAAGTTGCATTTTGAAACATGCGTTACTTTTATTAACAAGTTACATTGTTGTTTTCTGAAAAAGCAATCACAATCATTATTGATCACATTCATAAATCTTAGTGGGATAAATTTACTCATTTAGTCTTTTAAGATTAAAATCATCATAAGGATTTCACACCTATTTAATTCCTTTTAGGAATCGAAGACAATTTTCAAAAGTAAAAACAAGTTGAGCAGTGTCATTACCGTACACACCCTGGTATGAACCTACCATCTACTTTAAGCCCACCCCCTGTTTTGATTAGATCTCAGTATTGTGCTAATAAATGTAAAAACACATGTAAAATGACGGTCGGGTATAAGCCCACTAGTTCTTTGGACGTTCTCAATCTACAAGCCCATTGGCTTATACCAGGGTGTGTACGGTAATTGTGGGATTTTGGGAATAGCCAGCATTTTCATTCTCCAGAGATTTTGCCACTAGAATAGAAAAGGGGTTTCATTAAAGCCTTCTGATCTCAGTGACACAATTTATTTACAGGTTGCTAAAGAGGAACCATTAACTTACCATCGCAGAGTTTTTAACCATTCAGACATTTTGTATAAATAAAAAACATGGCTGTGTATGCTATTTACCACTTTGCATCGAGTCTTTTCGTAGTCCCGGAAAAGTTTTATATTTATTTCGGACAAACCTTGAAAAAGTTCACGAAATGCCATGCATTTTGGTTGAGGTGGTGGTGTAGTTAAAACTAGATA
>JAOXYC010210461.1:0-11336 GCA_028565715.1 Phoronis pallida
TGATTCTTACAATGAATGGGAAGTAATACCACCTTTTATTGGATGAGATTTTGAAAAATCATAGAACAAGCCTTTGGGGAGTTCTATGATTTTTCAAAATCGAATCCAATAAAATGTGGTATTACTTCCCATGAATTTAAGAATCATTTTATCACTTAACACCGCCAATTTGCGAAAAAATGTGAGTTTCAGCATTTTACGTTCTTGAACTTTACAATTCTTTATGTTCTAAAACACGTGCATAATGATTATGCATAATGATTATGCAGGTGTCGTGCACAATGCTTTTCACGTAATTTAGTACTTGTGTACTCTGCTTAGTCATATCAAAGTAGCAAACGCATAATACAAAGTATATGAGTTTGTTATATGAATCCGAATATAGGATAGTTAAGTGATAAAAAGATTTTCATCTTTCTCACCCAGAAAGATGAAAATCTTCTTGTTATGCATCTGTTTAGTAATTAATCCACAGTTTCATTTAACACCAGTCTGTACCTGAAATTCGGGTCGACAATGAGTACATTAAAGATGTATATTCCATTCAACACTTGAGTGAATTTAATGCCTGATACACCTGTAGCATTCAGTATCTCATAGGGTAGGGTCATATCCTCAGACATGTCACCATGTGACTCAAAGCAACTCATAAAGTTCTGAAATGATACAAATTCATTAGAATCGAATTAATAGATTGAGTAACAATTTTTATATTCATTTTCATATCAGTGATTCTCTATAACATGCCTGTTGATTTTCATAGTTTTCATAATTCATATTTCAATGAGCTTAATCTTGCCCGTGCAATGCAAAGTTTAACTTGTTTTTCAAGCAATTCTTGGTGGTTATTGTTGACAAAAATATATGATAAATTTACGAGAAAATCAAATTGAAATATTAGGTTTATTTAAATACCTCTTTATGTAAAGTTATATGCAGAATGCGATTGACTTACATGGGGACCTAGTATTTTGAAAGGGTCAGTTTCACCTGTTGTTTTCTTCATATTCTCCCTTGACAATGACTTACAGTGACAACCAGCCTGATGGGAATAAACAAGGGCGTGGTTAAGGACTAGTAAACATTGAGTTACAAATGATGAAGACCATGCAACCTCTTAATGAGAGCTTTTCAAGGTTTGATGACAAACATATGATAAAGACCAAGCCCTAAATGAGAGCTCTTCAAGGTTTGTTTAAGTATAGATGACAAATGCAACAGTTGATAAAGACCAAGCCCTAAATGAGAGCTTTTCAAGGTTTTTTAATTCTAGATGACAAACACTAGATAATTTATATCAAGTTACAAGACTCAGTCATGAATGGAGGTTTGAAGCTCATTTCAGAATCTTGAAAAATCATACTATGTGACTGAAAACATCAACGAGAAATAGATGGAACACGCTTTTGAGATTAGTTCAAATTAAGACTGTGTGTTGTGTAAATAGTTACTTAATCTTACATCTTTCATGGTTGCACTATATTTCCAGCCAATACGACTATGCTCCTCCCAGACGATGAAATCCTCCACAACCTTCTTCATAGGTTCCAAAGCATCAATTCTGAAAGTGATTAAATTTGATAGGTTGTCAAGACCGGAGTCGGTAGATAAATGATTAGAATTAAAATACGTATTGTTCGAGAGCTATAGTGTTTTAACTCTTTACACTGGAAATAAAGTGCAGGATTTTATCAGATTTTAATTCGATTAAATTTGAGATTTCCTACATATCTGTAACAAAAAGAAGCCATTGTTCCTGAATGCTGCAATTGTGTTTATTTTAAGTGTCGGCATTCATTATTATGAAATAAAAATAATTTGATTGATCAAGTTCTCTCATCATGATTTATCTGTCGGTGAGTAGTATACAGTATACACTTAAGTAAACCTGACAATAGATAATATCGCAGCTAGCTATGAAATTGAACAGAATTTACTTTAAATTTGTAAACTTAAGATGTTTCAGTCTTTTTTAAACACTTCATTTATTGGGGGGTTATTTTGTTTGTTAATTTGCACTAAAGGTTCAAAAAGATTTTTTTTCAACTTACACATATAATTCAGGCAAAAATATTCCACTGGCCTTCATAACAGTAGGACAACCAAGCTTCTCAAAATCATATGGAAACACCTGTAAAACAGAATAGCCCAGTTAGAATCTTGTGAAAAATTTGAAAGGTCAGAAGAATTTGGAGCTCATCCAGGAATCAAATCACGGTCTTCTATTTGCTGGACAAGTGCTTGCTCTACCAACTGAACTGACATAATAGCCCCTGGTAATTTCAGTGTAAGTTTTAAGGCTATATAGCCAGAGTATGAAACTACTGACGACAAGAAACAAGATGGATAACAGACCCTGCCCCAAGGATTAAATTGACCGAACATACTGAATGCATGACATATCTGACATAATAATTACCTTATCCTTCTTCTGGATTGTACCTTTACTATCTGTATACCAATCCCTGAAACAAAAACACCACTTAAAGGTTAATCATGAGAATATTTCTCTATCAGACTTAATTCAAAAGTTTTACAGAAAAGTTGTGGAGATTAGATCAAAAAAGGCTCAAAATCTTTTTCATCCAATTTTCTCAAAAACCATGAGATGCTATTAGTACATTTAGTGAAAAATGCTGTTGAAAAAACAAAATACACAGAATGCATGAAAATGTATGATTATTAATTTCACAATCTTCATACCCTGAAATGGTGTAACTGTAGAATGGTTCACAGTCTGCATCAATTGATTTTCTGAAAAAGAGAATTTATCATCATGATATAAAGCAGCTGCCTTTATAAAAGGGAACTGTCAATCTGTTTTTGTTTAAAATCTACACATTCGAACAAAGTTTAAGCACTGCAGTTATTTCAAATAATTTAAGCTACCAGTATAAGACTATAAAATATGCTATAAGAGAGCTCTCACAGACGACCGGTTATGGTGGCTAGAAGGATAATTCTTCACTTTTTGCACAGTTGTGACCCTATCCGGCTGGCGTGATATCAGGTTCTGTAACGGTAAATCTGGATATAATTTTGTTGGTTTTTAGAACTAATTCGGTCAAATGACAATGTAATAACTACTAACACCAGATACTGATACATATTTTTTACGCATTTGGTTTTTGATACCTGGTATTACTGGTCGTCTGCGAAAGCTCTCTATTAATAATACATTGAAATTAATATTGAAATATTGGAACATTTACAAACAACTTACTTTGCCACTGATATATATCTGTTAGGTGGGCAACCAATTGAGATGGAGGCAAACTAAATAAATAAATCATCATATTTCAATTATTAAGAAACAAATTCATTTCTGACAAAATAAGCAAACATTGTTATGCATGGAATGTCTGGAATGGACTGATTAAATATCTTTAGTAAATTTTATCTACATGCAAGGTAAGAAAATGCCATTTAATGGGTATAAAGTTCCTCTTGCGTCCTGTACAGGGGAGTGGTCTCACGCCACAGGAATAGCATCTGGCCTTATGAGCCTCATGAGGCTCAGGAAGGTATTAACTAAATTTATTCAGACTGATAAAATAAGATGCATCGCCTGTCTTCAAACGAAGTTGACAGGTAAATGGGTGGGATCAGGTCTGTATGGGAGAGTACTACTATAAATTTGCGTACAACCTGCCGAGAGTCCCTTGTTGGGATACCAGCTAATATTTATACTGCAATGTTTGTGGCCTCTTACCGTTTTAATAGGTGGACAGTACAAGTTACTGCGTATAGGCTTGACCTCAATGTTAATAGTCTTGGTTGCGTTCAATCTGTAAAATTGGAAAATATTCAAGAGATGATGTCTTATTTAATATCAGGACACTTTTCATCAACAACTGGACTCACAAAAAATGTTGTCCATGTCTCAAAGACTATATGGTATTATTATACAATCATGTCACCGCAGACTGCTTTTTCGAAATATAATGCTGCATGAACTGGTTTGAATCAAATATAAAGACAAGTAACAATTTACTTACAAGTTACTGGCATTGTTGTTCAAGGTGACATCGTGCACTGCTTTTATACTGAAAGACTAATGATAAAAGTTCAACTGTTATTAATAAAAGTTTGATGAAAACAGTCTGACTAATGTTTTGGACAGAGGTGATGATGAGGATGGTGAAATTTCAGAGTGTCAATATAAATTGAAATATTTTAATTTAATCCTTAATATGCAACAGTTAAAGTAATACATTGCTTCTTACGAAGGTGTAATTATCAACTATTGAATGAGGTCAATTGCGTTGGATTTTTTGTCACACATTGCATTGTCACATTCATCTTAGTCTCTCCCAAAGCCCATCTCAAACGATGGTCTGTTCTCCCTACTTTCGGTAAAAAAACGACCCCCTGCAATCGGCGACTCGAGAACAGTGTTATTACCCGGGCACACGTCCACCGATTGCACTTATCTCAAGTGGTTTTATGACCCGTATGTTGGCGGCCATATGCCTGTTTGCTTAGTCAACTACATGGAGTGTACCCGGGTAATAACACTGTTCTCGAGTCGCCCATTGACACAGTCCCTCGACCTGAGTCGAAGGGGCTGGAGTTCAGTCTACATTCATCAGAACAAATAAATACCTTTGACAAAATAGTATAAAATAAAATACATATCATAATCAACTTACTTTATTGTGCAGCGTATTGAAAAGATGGAAGTAGCCAATGTGATGTTTTATTTCTGACCAACTCTCTTCAAATTTATAATACATCCTACTACCTGGATCTCCATTTGACTTCACCACCTTCAAATCCGGAAGAATAAATACTCTGATTTACAAATCATTTTGTTCTCAGAACTGTTTAAACTGTGCCCATGGCACAAAATAGGCATGACCGTGTGAATCAATCCACATCTGATGCATCTCTCCAGCATGTGAGCATGCATACAGGCTTAGATTATATTCAGTATATGACAAACAATCAACAGAAGCAATATTACAACTAGAGCAACGCTAAAAACGTGGGTGGTACATAATGAGGGAATGAAAATCAACAGGGATCAGAAATAATTCAACGAAGGTTGGAGCAGAGAAGACCTAACAGTCTCTTTATGTAGGCAAATCATCGCCATGAACATCTGTACCAAGTTAACATTTTGCCAACAGGGGGAGTTAGGGCTGATGTGTCATCCAATGTTGACTTATTATCCCAAAAACCTTTTAACTTCGGCCAACTATCACCCAAAGCATCATGTACCAAGTTTCATCAAAATCGACAGTTTCAGAGAAAATCACCGAAAACCAATCAAAACGATTTTTAAGGAACAAATTTGGCAAACAGAAGGAGCTTGGGTAGACCTTTTATTTTCCGAAAACCTTTAAACTTCGGTAAATCATCACCCAGAGCATGTGTACTGAGTTTCATCAAAATCGTTTGAGCGTTTTCAGAGAAAATTGCCGAAAATTAATTACAACGATTTTTAAGGAATAAATTTAGCCAACAGAAGGAGCTTGGGTAGACCTTTTATTTTCCGAAAACCTTTAAACTTCGGCCAATCATCACCCAGAGCATGTGTACTGAGTTTCATCAAAATCGTTTGAGTGTTTTCAGAGAAAATTGCCGAAAAATTAATGACGGCAATTTTTAACAAAAAAAATGGCCAACAGGGGGAGCTAGAGTGGACCTATCGTCCCAAAAACCTTTTGACTTTGGCGAATCATCACCCAGAGCATGTGTACCAAGTTTCGTAAAAATCCCTTAAGCGGTTTTAGAGAAAATCGTCAAAAACCAATTACGGCGATTTTAAACAAACAAATTTGGCCAACAGGGGGAGCTAGGATTCACCCATTGTCCCGAATTCTTTTTTGTTCCGGCCAATTATCACTCAGAACATGTGTAATAAGTTTCGTCAAAATTGACTTCAGCGCTTTCAGAGAAAATCGACTAAAACCAATTACGGCGATTTTTTACGAACAAATTTGGCCAACAGGGGGAGCAAGGGTTGACTTATCAACCCAAAAACCTGTTTCCGCTCTTTTTTGCCACCGTAGGGAGCCTGGGTAAAGGTCACGACCCGAAAATCTTAACATTCTGGCCCATTATCACCCAGAACTTGTGTACCAAATTTTGTCAAAAACCGAGTGGTTTTGGAAATAATCAACGGAAACCAGTTGTGGACGACCGACGACGGATAACGGACGACCACCCGGATGATAACAATATGCCATCACATATAAATATGTGGATGCATAAAAATAGTTACAACTGGTAGATCATGTGTACACCAAAAAACATTTGTTCACAATTTTGTCATGCAAATAAGTTCAAATGCAAATTAAAATTGTTTAAAGATGCAAAAGCGTATGTATGACCATAAAAGGCATAAAAACAAATTGCAGTGAAAGTCGTTGTCATTGAGGAACGCATTCAAATTAATTTGTGGAGCCAGACATTGTGGAATATTCCAAGTGTGCTACATGGAGTTCTAACTATGCAAGTTTCACAACAATTTGATTTTATGATTTTTATGGTCATGGAAAAGGTTTATGCATCTTAAAGATAGATTATGTAATGATTCTTGGGTTATTGAACTCTTATGAGCACCTTGGTGCTTTTTAGAAAAAATATCACCCGAGGACGACTACATAATCTATTCATCCCCTGCTTTAATCAAGGTTTATATGGCTCATAACACTGGCAAAAAGTTGAAAAGTGTGAATCAATTGTCTAGGCTCAATTATGAAAGTTTCAAAAATTATTTTCCAAATTATAAAATATTCATATATTGTCACACTATGGACAATCATGCAATTATTAATCACTAAATTTTACCTGAATGTCATTTGGTACGTTGGATGAACGCACTAACAAAGCCCAAAACTCAATTTCTTCTCCCTTGTCCAGGAAATAATTCATAAAGTTCATATTATGTTGGAACTCAATGTACTGAAACAAAAACACATGAAGAGATTAAAATGCACCTTGATATAAGATATTCTTACGGACGGTATCCAAGACCAGATGGCGCTGTCTCGCAACAAGAGCGGGTGTCAACAAATCAGAGGTTCCTGGATGCTTACAGTCTCACGTTATCGTGACAGACGACTAGCAACATATTTTTATATGCTCAGTTGTTTGTGTGGTATTTTATAGAGTTTTACTCGTTCTTTTGATAGTATATTAATTTTATTAATCGTTATGTTCTGTGACTATTTAACAACTTTGAGAAGACTTAGTTTGAGTTCATCCGGGCTTTTAAGACAAGCAACTTTCAATGAATTCTGCCAAGTCATGATGATGACATAGGCCGCCGTCCGTGAGAATCTGCCTTTTACATTTCCAACCGAGCTAGGATAGTCACTATTGTCATTTAAGCAATGACATGTGGTGATTCTTTCACAGACTTTGAACTACTGAAAGCAGATTTAGTCCTAACAGTGTACATATTTGGGGTGGTGGCAGGGCCCTCGATGACCTGATTTTAGGGCCATTACAAAGTCCCTTCCCCTTGCATGGAAGAGTATTATGGTGTCGATAATTTTACCAAGCCTTTCGATGGATTAAATGTTCAGCTCCCAAGAGCTTCAAATTCTAATTTAGCCAATTAATTTCATATTATTTCTCATTTTGAAAACTTACTGGACACAGATCATATGATCCTAAAACATTAGCAAGTTCCTGTTGAATTGGGAATCGTATGTTGCTCTGGATTTCAGTTCCATCTATCCTAGCCAAGTACAACTCATTGAGCACGTCATAGTACAAGATAACATCACTCTGTCCCAGCAATGATGATTCTCCACTGTTAATCTAAAATAAAGTTTACAGTATACAAATGTATGCTTTTACTGGCCGAAAGTGATAAATATTGAAAAGACAGAAAAATTCTACTATCCTAGTCCAGATTCGTTCCAAATTTTTCTGTCTTCAATAGTTTCAACTTTTTTGTGCGTTTGTTTTTTAATTTGACTCATATTGGTGCAGAGAGTCACTTTACTATGAATTAAATACCCACACCAATTCATTATTTCAATCTTGTCACATTTTCATCATCTTTAAATGTTGACATCAAACTGTCATCTCAATATCAAATATTCAAACCATTCAAATCCTTTTCGAGCATCATGAAGCTATAATGGCAGAATCATTTTGAATACAAATCAAACACTTTACCAAATGAGCTAAACTGCCACAGCCGGGTTGAAGCTTGACATGCTGCGTGAGTTTCAAATGCAGCTACTTTGTACTGCTGTAGAAATACAATTTGTCTTGAACATTCGGCTAGCTGAATGATTGGCATTCTTTTAGACAGAGAAGAACAACAGAAATTTATAAAACAGCATAGAAAACTGAATGTTCGGCACAAATTTTATTTCCACAGCTGTCGTAGTTTAAAACCCGCTGACTGACATACCTGTGCAATATGTTCCTGTTTGACTTTTCCATAGTACATCCATCTGTTAGTGGTCATGATGATCAAATCATTATTCACATCTGTTAAAATGAAACAAATAGTCATTTGCTTGGCAATTGGTGTTTTATCATGCAGCTCATTTAGCAAAAGTTTGACAGTTGTGAAGGTACTTATTTTATATTTCTTGAAGTGTATTGAATATACTTACCGACTAAAACCTGACTAATACTGTCCGTAGAGGTGGTTAGAACATGAATATCCTCCCCATCTTCATTACACTCTAGGAGTGAGTAGGGCCCAGAGTTACCTGCAGAAAATACTTTTTGGTTAAAGACTAAGAAACATGTGACATTATGGTGCAACAAAAAATGACCATATTTTCATTGGATGTTATACCCATATCCCATGTATACCTTTTCACTAAAAAAGCCATCTCTGATGATTTAAAGCAACAGAATCTAAACAAACATACTCTTTTGTTTGATTTTTAGTGTCAGAGAAGATTGGGTAATGACTTGGTAATTAATTATCCTTAAATAAAATCACAAAATCATTTCCTAATAATTACAACTGACCCTTAGGTATACAATATAATAAACTGAGTCTACCATCAACCATAACACCTTATTGTTGCAGAAAAAAGAGGGAAATTAATTAAATTAAACAGAAAGACCCACCGTTGTCATAGTAATAGTAAACACTGTTCTTGTCCCAGAATACAAAGCTTGGTGTCACACTAGGAAAGAACTTCACATTCAAGACATCTAGAAAATAATAATGATGATGAAATTATTGTTAACTATACCTCTGGTTGGGTTATAATAAATATAAATTCCAAATAAGTTCATTTAACTGGTACGGTCAAGAAAGCTGAATAATTATGAAGATGTCTTCTTCCACAAGTTATCAGCTGCCTGTTTAAGTTCTTGACATTACGTAACATCAATTCTGTTATCAACCAAGTAAAAAATGCCAACACTTACTTTAAACAACTTGCTAGAATAAACAAAACAATTACCAAATAAAGAGATTATTGCATGTCTGCAATATACGGTATCAAAATGGCATTGATAATGGAATACCAATATTCTTATTGTTTTTTATACTCTGAAATTCAATTTCTTTTTTGACATACCATTTTCTGCTGAGGATAGCTGAACCTTTGTAGCCTCCCACTGGCCAGAATTTGGGTAGTAAAGCGCAACAACTTTCTGAAACATGAAATAACATATTGAATGAATGATACTAGGCAACTAAATAATGTTATAAATAACAATGTCACTTTTCTTTCAGTCTGAGTTATCCCAGGAGAAACAATTACTTTTATAGTGACTTTGAGCAAGGAAGTGATGTAACTCACCGAAAGAATCTTGATGTTTGATCACAGTTTTATTAAAATTAAATTTTCACATGTTTAAGTAGGAGTGGATTACTAAACATTTCATTAAGAGTATAAAGGGAAAAAATTCTTACAATAGACACATTTAAGTTTAAGAAATAAATCTAGTTATTTATGAGATAGAATATACCTCATAGCTTCCAGATGATTGTGTTGAGATGCATACAGCCACAGTGTTGGATGTCACATCAAATGCAGCATCTTGGATAGAGGTCTGTAAGAACAGTAATGACGGTAACTGTTGGATTTTGATAACTGAGAAAAGGAGAACAAGGCATGTTTTGGTTTCATATTAATGATAAATGACATAATCCATTAAATTGAGTACTTTTCACACACCTCGTTTAAAAATCTGTGTGATGTTCCATTTAAGTCAAAAGAAAATTGTCTCCATCCACCCTTCAAAGTACATTTATCTTTGTACACCCCACTTTGTCTTTTCTGACTAACAATCAGATATTCAAAAAACTGTTTGACTTTAAAATCATCCCTGTGACAATATATTACATTTTTCAATTGACACTATTTTTGGCTCTACAAATACAATCAAACTCACAGCACGACCAATGAATCCTCAAGTTAAAGGCCACGGAATGTATAACTTTAATTACCTTGTGTACCGGTAGTCTTAGCTCACTATATCCCACCAACAACTTATCAGGCAGTGTAATATTGTGTATACTACCAAGTCCATCTAGGTTCAGTATGTGTAGTGTCACCTCATTCCAAGACACTATCAAGGCATTGTCAATCTGAAAAGAAAAGGTGAGGTTTCTGAGAGTTAACATCTTATAACCACACACGCACATAGAAATTTGGTGTGACATTTGCATTATATTTATTTATTGTCAATTTTTAATCTACATTTTTCAATTAAGCAGATAAATAAAGGTTGAGTATAAGTAACAGTATCTTCTCAAAGCCAAATTAAAATGCTTATGAACATTAATGGAATGAAACTAAGTTCATTCAAGGAAATGTGCTATCTTTAAACTTGGTATCTGACATTTTCTACACAGTGAAAGTTGTGTTTACCACTGCTCAGAAAAAAACAGCCAGTCGAAATATTTTTCAAAACTGCCAACTATAAGAATTTATTTGACTTGAGGAAGAGAGGGGGGATTCTATACATACATGTTCATTCTGGCCACTACTGCAGTAGTCTCTGGATTTGACACCAACTACAGCAAGACCTAAACAATGAAAGAAAAAAATACTCAAGTCACAAACAATAAAAATGATAATTTTTGGAAATTAGCCAGCTGTCTAAACTTCCACTTTTTTTAATCTCACTGGTAGTTTCAGATTGGAATTTGAAAGGTTTAAGCATATACATTAAGTCACTTGTGTAAAAACGAGGCACTTCAAATCCTCAGAAAAACTGAAAAAAATTTAAGTTCAACATTATATAATCATCCATCCAAACACTTTAAAATAATACATACAACATTGAATACTGCACAGAAGTACTTAGTAGTAATACCAAAGACCTTATAATTGATAAGACGGGAAACTCTTACGATTACTGCGTGCGTCGATTTTTAATTCTTGTCTGTT
>JAOXYC010210572.1:0-11336 GCA_028565715.1 Phoronis pallida
TCGGGCTACAAATCATCCAAGCCGGTCCTTAAATGAGCCGTAATGCCCTCTAAAACAACTTTATTGTTATATTATTAACTTTTTTTTACTACAATCAATTATTTGATAAAATTTTGCAAAATGGTAATTTTCTTACCAGTTTGGTTTCCCTGTGCACTTTGACTAAATTGAAAATCTACCACAGGGGGCGCCAGTGTTCCATCCTTTCTGTCTGTTCTGAGATCAACAGCAGTTTGAATCAATCTGAAAATTAAAATAAACTTTCAAAACAGATCAAGACAAAAATGTCTCCATCATTTTTAACTACTTCTGCAGACAAAATCTGACAAATGTTTTCTTCCAAGTTTGATAGAATCAAACATGCAAGTTGTTGACTGTGCTGTTTTCAGCCATAAAATATTTGGAATACCATGAAATAGCGATAGCCATAAATTTCAAAATTTTATACAATGACTGGGCATGCATTGTCGTTTTTATTAACTCTTTTCTAATATCCAATTTAAAATATGTCTTGATAATAGTTACCTTTTAACAGCTAGCTTACTGTCACTTCTGATATCATCAAGTTTCAGTGCCTTCAATGTAATGTTTACCATCATCTCACTCCCTGTGTTGATATCAGCATCCAGAACTATAGACTCTATCAGGAATCTTGACATGGGACGATATGGCCCTTCTTCTAGTAACATCTAGAAAGGAAGCAACAAATTTAACAGTACTATGTCAATAAATTACAATTATCACAGAAACATGCAAATACTTGATTGTATTAAGTTTTTATACTCTTTACAATAAGACCACAAATTATGAAGCAAAAAACTTTTTAAAAGTTCTTTCTGAATAATACTATTCTCTAATTTGAGCATACCAATTCAAGGTTACAACAGTTCCAAGAAAATTGAAATTTGTTTAACATATGGTATGTCCAACTATCCAATGTAATTGTATGGAACATTAACAGTGGTACAAGAACATTGAAGGGTTTGATAGCATAATCTCCTTACCAAGTCCTCACTAGACATGACGTTGACATCTAACAAAGTCAATTCCATTCCCTTCGCCTCAAACTTGACTGCCATCAACTTCTTGACATCTATATCACTATCAGGATTCTCTGAAATCATCGGACTGACTGCCTCGTGGCTGGAGTCAGAGTGTATTGTACGAGAGCTGCTCATTGTGGGAGCTATAGTAGGAGTGATAGTATTGTTATCTGGAGTTTTGAAGTTTTCTGATATGATGGCCAAGGCTAGCTGGATGTCATCTTTACTGACTGAGATCTGAAACCGGATATAAAATAAATCATTTACTACGGTTAAATAAAGAGTTGTGTCTTTGAAATAAAAGTTCTTTAGTTCCTAATCAGTTAATTTTACTCACGTTTAATACTTTGCCTTCTTGGTCAGACGGCTTCATCAGAAATGGTGGATTCATGACATAACTTTTATTTCAAAGATGAAACCAGCCGATTGAATCTATTTAGTGTTAAAAGACTGGTATCATTTGGAATAGATTTTTTAAAACTTTTGTTGTTTGAAGGAGTATCCAATGTAAATTCATGTAGAACCAAAACCAGACCAAGTCAAACTTTTAATGTTGTCTCAAAAAGTCTCAAAGTATTTTAATACTTCAAATCCTCTTGGTGCAAAATGACAACCACGCCACATGGGAAATTGAAATGCCAGTATTGACGAATAAATGATTGTTAGGTCTGTGAAACCTTTCATGCTCACATCTTACAATAACAAACTATGCATAACTCATGGTATACTCACCTTGATAGTTTCTAGTTTCCCTGACAAATCATACTGCACACAATCGTCCTGAACACCCTCAAGTAAACGTTTGAATTGTACGGCCAGTTTGATGGGTTGTACAATAACTTGATGAACACGAAAACCTTGTTCATCATCACCATCAACTTTCTTTATTCCTCTAAAAACAGTGCGGTGACTTTACCGTAATGATCATGCTTTGACAATTCTACAACATTATGATTTGGCAATTGCAGAGTCTCAAAACCACGCCAAACACTTGAGGTTAGCCTGAACTCCAGCCCCTTCGACTCAGGTCGAGGGACTGTATCAATCCCAGGGGGTCTTCCGGTATTTTTACCGAAAGTAGAGATCGAGTTCCAATTGAGTTTAAGCGGAGTGATGTCATCAACAAGACTCGCTTATTGCGCTGTTATCGTCGGTTGATATGGGCTGTGGGAGAGACTAACTTTAGGTAAGCAGTGACTGAGAGTGATAAGTGCACAATGACAAATTCACTTATATGTCAAAGCCGCCATGTTATATATTAGAGAAATATCCACTTTTAACACTATACAGCTTGTGACGTAATGCGGAGTCATTATGGATAAGTGTAACTTTCCCAACAGCAAGTCCACTATTGGGGTATTGTTTGAGTGATGCTGTAGGTCTACCTCCTACAGTTAATACTCTCCATTAACCGGTCATGACAATTATTTTCAGACGGTGAATATTTCAATGTTAAAAGTAAACATTTGCTACCCTTAGAGGGAAGATGAGTTGAAGTAACTAACAAAACAACAACCAAACCCAATGAAAAACTATGTAACAACTTTCCTTACAGTTAGTTTAAATCATGAAGACTTTGAATAAAAACAAAACCCAACTCTAAAAAAAAACAAACCTCAATATCTTCACAGACTCCATGTTTAAGTTCATGACATCCCAGAGTTGTTTGACATCAGAATCATCAAACGAGTTTTTTAAAGAGAAATCGCCCAACTGTAACACCATAAGGTTGTTTGATGTATGACTCTGTGGTACAAGGACTGTAGGTGCACGTATGTCTATATTCATACTCAGTAGTTTCTTGTTCTGATCAATGTCACGTACTCCACGTAGAACAGCATCGTTGGCAGCATTATATGCAGTCTCAGTCACTTCAGGGTTTATAAATGGCTCAACAAATGCCTGATAAAAAATATATGAGGCTTAGTTAAATGTATAATGTAAAAACTTGTTTGAACATCAAGAGTATGAAACTATCAGTTCCTAAACATTGATCAGCCTCATTGCATGATCACGCGTCTCATTGTCTCTTATTTTTACAATAGGATCATGGGAATAGCACCATGTCACACATCAATTTTGCTGTATGTTTGGCAGATTTACTTAGCGAGTAGTTAAGATCATATTGGTTGTTTGTAAAGCAGATAGGATATTCATGAGGCATATCAACAGTTTGTGAAAAGCTGATAGTTTTCTACCACTGAACATTTTAAATTACACATAGCTTTGACATTTCGTTAGACTGCTGATTTCTAAGAAATCTTCATCCTAAGAAAAGAAATGAAATTCACGCCAACTTCAAAGCACTAACAAAAGATTACTCACCAGAATGTCATTTATAAACTTGTAGACAAGAACAGCTTGGAATCGACCAACTCTTAGTCTGAGACTAAAGTCCAGACTAGGTTTCTTATTATTAGACTCGGCAGATGGTAACACTGGTTTATTGTAGGCAACAAACTTAGCATCAAATACATTATCATCCTTCAGGTCAAGGATCTGGAAAGAAATTTATGATTAATTATTGGTAATTATTATCAACTTTTACAAGCCAGGCGGATATGTTCAGTTGGTGGAGCTTCGGACTTTCAATTGCAAGGTTGTGGGTTCAGATCCCGCTCCGGGCAGTCCGTTGTGTCTTTGAACAAGACAGAGCCTTGTTATTGGCACTAAAACTTTTAGTGTATGGACAAGCTGTGAAGATGAAAGAATGTTCTTTTGAATATATGCTGGATGAAAAACGTTTCATTTTATTTTATGTGTTGACCATGATTGGCCAGTTGTTGGGTGAGTTGCCAACCAGAGCTGATCGAGAATTATTTCGTAGATATGGAAAAAGGCTTAAAAAAATAAGGAGTGCAGAATGTTGCTGTGTTTTCAAACAAACATGTTTAAACAAAGATCTGCTCCCAATCTACACCAGTTTTGTTATAACGTTTTGATCAGAAAGTATTACCTCATTATATACAGCCCCATCAGTCAAGTCATTAATGCTGATATCCTGTAGTATAGCAGTCACAATACTACGAGTTCTTTTTGTGATGAGTCTGAAGTCAAGACCTGAAATTACAACTCCATTAAATTAGTTGCTGACAAAAACTAAGTTATACATCACTACTTGCAAATGTGAAATTATCAATTATTGAATTTGGTCAATTGCGTTAGATGTTTTGTTACAAATTACTAGAGTTGGAACTATTAATCGTAAAGTCGAAAACTCGGTTGGATCGGGCCGAAATTCCGAGGGGTAGAGTCGTAAAATTGAAAAACGATTAGTTTGATTGTCTGTCTTTTTGTCAAATATACCACAATTTATATTGCTAGAACATGTAATAGTTTGATTTATAATCAAGTATACAAAAACTGTTCAGATTTACGTTTGTTTACGGTTTGTTTTCTTTTCAATCTTCCTTGCTTGTGTACCCAAACAATAACACCTACTAGTTGTTCAAAACACGCCATCGGTGTAGCATAAATAATTGTAAAAATCGATTAATCGTTCAGACAAGGCTGACGATTAATCGACCGGGATATTTTCAACGATTCCCAACACTACAAATTACATCCTTACATTCATCTGAACAAATAAAATACACTTGCTTCTTCCGGAAATCTCTATACAGACAGCTAATGTGACTTGATGATATATCTTGATGGGTCACCAAGATAACTGAGATCAACTGTTACGTATTCACTTTGTGAATAAAGAATGAAGGTAGTAACAAGAACTGGCACGAAAAATGATCAAATTGTGTCAGTAAAAGATTGAAACAGATGAAAACCTGCATTTCAATATTTGATTTTGATTATTCTGCATTTGAGTTACCTAGCATTTAAAACAACAAGGACAGCCTTACCTCTGACTTCAACTTCAGCAATATCCTTCTCTGCATTACTCAGCTTTATGTCAATGTTTCCTAGTTGAGCCACAAGATGGAGCTGAGACCTGGATTTCTCAAGCACTGCAAAATAATCATTATTGGAAAATGCATTTTGACCCTAAAATAATCAAAATACTGGAAAAGTCAAAAGTCTCCCTGTATATTATAGCCTAGTCATGGCGAATGACAGGTGTTATAAAAGTGTGTTCAATGTTGATGTTCAGTTAAGAAACTTAAGCCATGGTCATGAACATAAAATCTCCCAATACAATATTAGTCAGTATTCGCATCTATAGTTCATGTTAGTTTCGATAAGAAAAAATCTACATGGACTATTTCAATATCAAAATATTCTGTTATGATTAGTATCAACTCGATTCATCCGGACACTTTAATAACATGTTACTTGAAAATAAAAGGAATGACATCGCATCTAAATCAAACACTCAGTTACTGTCCAGTAATTGACTCAACCTTCCAGTGAGTAACAATTCTGGGGTTTTTCTCTCACCTGCTGGTGGTGATACAGGTGTTGACTCAGCAAAGTCTATGGTGTCTATCACATCAAGTGAACCAGTAGGGCGGACCTCAACCATTGGAAAACTCTCAGCTTTAGCACCATCTTCTATGCTGTGAAGAGAGAAGAACAATTCGCAAAGTTAGGTAGAAATTCATTATAATTGCTATCAGGGATTTACTTTCACTCTGTTGCATTTGCCAATTTACTGATTAGCATTGTTCTTGGCAAAAATTCATCTTTCAAAGTAATGATCTTGACAATATAATGTCAGTGTATACATGTATGTAAGGCGCTTAGTTTTTTAAGCGTCATTTAAATGACGATAATAAATTAATAAATAAACAAATGGAAACCTACCACTTTAATAAATCCTGACCAAAGTTCATCATGTACACAGCTGCCTTTCTGTCAAACACCAGACTTAGCTTGGTCAGTTTGATGAGAGCACCTTGTGATATACTCTTATAAACAGCATCAAAGTCTGGGCACTCGGGGCTCACCTGTCAAAACAAAGGAAGATTAAATGAGTTTCACATCAAGACAGTTCACGTGAATGGCATGTGGCTGGAGTCAATGATCTACAGGCTGGGAGTTACACTGAGTAATGTTGTAAGATAGTCTACCCTTAAGCTGCCTCATTTTGACCAATCCTGTAAATTCAGCCATTTTCAAATCAATTTTCTGTGGTTCAAAAAACTTGAACATGGACAAAAGCTGCCTCCTTATTCAGACACCTGGTTATTGGTTAATTTCAATTGATTTTTTTTTGGAGATTTGAATTTATTTTGCAGTGTCACAAATGGCAAGCAATCTCAAGTAATATTGTGATGCTACACATACCTGTCTGTATGTGACATAAATCAGATCTTGCTCAGATGATGAACTCAGTAGTTCTAAGTACTGACCACTGCTCACTGGAATAAATATGCATCACAAATTAATATTACTACATCACTGGTTCTTATAAATGTCTTACTGTATTCAATTTCAATAACATGTTTAATTAAACATAACAAAGCAAAAAGAAAACCAATCTACCTTACTCATGATCAAATAAAACCCAGAACAGTTTAATGTAGACTGAACTCCAGCCCCTTCGACTCAGGTCGAGGGACTGAATCAATCACAGGGGGTCTTCCATTTTTGTTTTACCACAAGTAGGATAGTGGAGTGACAAAATCAACATATACTTAGCGATACTCGATTATCGTGTAGGGAGAACAGACCATCGTTTGAGATGGGCTGTGGCAGAGACAAAGTTCAATGGTATGACTAGGACTTTAACAAAAGGACAAACTACAAACCCACTGGATATCATTTAGTACGCAAAAATGTCATTTAGGCACTATACACTCAAATGTTTCTTTTTCCCTGACCTGTGTGTATTTTATCCACCAGTCTGACCCCGCCCAGCTTAGCTTGTAGCACCATTCCATAAGTATTGACAGCAATGTCAGTCTGTAGTCTGTTAACCCACATCTGTAAGTACGGCTCGTCGCTTCGTGAATGAAACTTTGAGAGTTGAATTAGCACCTCATGGATCTTGACTCGTATCAAAATGTTGGTAAGATTGGTTGTCGAACTGTGGTCGTCAACAGATGGCAGCTCAAATGCTCTGTAATTAATAATAATAATTAATATGTATATTTCATATGATCATCTATAAAATATTCAGAACATGTTACATGGATAAAAACTATGATACAAACATATTAAGCAAATTAATATTTATAAAACAGGCTAAAAAGTGAATAACTTGTTAGACGTTGTAGGCTTCTCTAAACAGATGGGTTTTGAGGTTCTTTTTTGAACACTGATAGAGATGGAGATGATTTGATCGAAATGGGTAGTTGTAATTATTCCCCAATAGCACAATGTTGAACTAATCATTGAAGGCAGATAACCCTGATTGCCGGTCTGATGCTCTTCCAACTGAGCGATCCAGCCCCTACTATTTCTGTGCTAATTTCAACGTTTCAAGCAAGTAATATGTAATCACCCCAGCATCACTTTTATAAATTTTAAGTATATTCTGAACAATTCCAATGCTACAACTACAGGTACATTAAGCAAAAGTAATCAATAACCAGAATAATTAAAGCTCATTCCCCGATGAAAAATCACCAAGCTACGTATTCTCTTGTTGTAAAAAGTTTGTTATTTCAGTGTGTATGAACAACCTGTGATCAGACTGCATTGAAGCAACACTAAACACAACAAGAGCTATAATACAACAGTACAAACCTGGCCCACTCATCAATGTCCTCATCTGAATGGTCAGATGCAGAGTAGTAATGTTCAGATTCTGAAATTATACGATTTACATCAAAATAAAATAAAATTGGATCATCTCTGTTCAAATTATGAAGTTGCCAAGTGGGGATAGTGGAGAACAACATATTTCTCTATTAGATCACTAAATAATTTGTTTTAACAATGTGAAAATCTTAACTGACTGAAAGTTGGTATTCTGATCTTATTTTCATTCAAATTCGCAAAGACTGATGTAAAGTTGTTATAGGACAATTTACTGCGGCCTGTATAAATGAATGGTGCATAGTACCAGTGGCTGAATTCAATCTTGTGCCGTCAGATGATGTTGATGGTGTCTTTAGTGAAAGCTTTTTACGACCACGGCGTCTGGAAACATTTCTTGAAATTCTCTGCAGTTCTGTAACCCCTAACCGTGTCTTGAGAGCAGCCTTGTCCTGTAAAATCAACATTTCGAAAGCTTAGTTTAATTGTCTACAGAAGAGGTAGTACTTCTCATATGCTGGTTGGATTTTTTCAATGTTTTAATTAAATTGCCTTTGCTAAGTGCCTTGACACAGCAAAACTTTGCAGTGAAATACAATTTATGATTATCTACTTTAATATACAAAGTGTGAATATAAAAACAAACACAATATTCTTTAAATGTAACATGTTTCATGACTTGCTAGTCACATTTTCAAATGTACAATGCACTGACACAAACAAAGGAGCCCAAAAAGAGGCAGGGTCTAACACTTCTTGCTGTTGATTGCTGTCGTAGCGCCCCCGGTTGGCCCAAGAATATTCTTGTCAACTGTACATATAAGCACTGATACAGCTTACCAATCATTTTCGCATTGCAGTATTTTCTCTTTATTATTCAAACACTTAAAATCTGGAGTTAAAACACGTTCTGTGCAAAAATGTGATGGTAACACTTTGTTGCGCGGAGGACAGCATGTCGCGATAATCACAACATGGGAAATCGGATAACAGCAAAAGCTAAGGTAGGCGAGCTTGTGCGCCTAGCAAACCTACAAGAGGAATGTGAACTGGTGCCGACTCCTTCAGTCCGTCCACAGAGTCTGTCATTGGTATTGGAGTTGACATTGTCTTGATTAAATGATTGATAAACTCATATAGGGTGGTTATTGTCTTGTCCGACATCTGCAGTTTAAGCGATGGAAGGTTGGCCTCCAACTTTTGCCTAAAGAAAAGAGAGTAAATTGTCTGACCAGTTAATAATTCAAACAATAATAGGTATCGGTTATATTTCTCACAAGTTTAATTTCTAGCTAGTTTTCCAGTGGCAAGATTCAGCTTATACTGAATGATC
The DNA here is from genome assembly GCA_028565715.1 of Phoronis pallida. Lineage (NCBI taxonomy): Eukaryota > Metazoa > Phoronida > Phoronidae > Phoronis > Phoronis pallida. The sequence goes on from JAOXYC010210572.1 coordinate 9,034, forward strand.
CAACTGGCCTGTTAAAACGTAAGGCATTGGTCAGGCATGAATATACTGTCAGTGCCAGATTTACGGAATACTATGCCAGTTTGAGATAAAATCCAACTATATTTTGCCACTAATTGAAAAAACATTGCAAAAGAATGTCCATATTCCACAACTAAGAGAGACCTGGTTTTGATTCCCGGTTGAATTCCGGATTTTTTCTCATTTTGTATTTTCGTAACTAAGTTAACATACTGAGGTAGTTGAGTGTAGTCTGGCTTTGCTGTGTTAAAGAAGGATATCTGTGTCTTGACACACGGAACAATGTGATACTGCGAGTCTTCTTGACTCTGAGCTGTGTGCCAGTCATCACCTGGAAATAAAAATAGAGTTTTATATCCATATACAGGGTAAGAGATCTGTATCTTGACACATGGAACAATGTGATATTGAGGGTCTTCTTGACTCTAAGCTGTGTGCCAGTCATCACCTGGAAATAAAAATAGAGTTTTATATCCATATGCAGGGTAAGAGATCTGTGCCTTGACACATGGTACAATGTGATATTGAGGGTCTTCTTGACTCTGAGCTGTGTGCCAGTCATCACCTGGAAATACAAATAGTGTTTTATATCCATATACAGGGTAAGAGATCTGTGCCTTGACACATGGTACAATGTGTTATTGAGGGTCTTCTTGACTCTGAGCTGTGTGCCAGTCATCACCTGGAAATACAAATAGTGTTTTATATCCATATACAGGGTAAGAGATCTGTGCCTTAACACATGGTACAATGTGTTATTGAGGGTCTTCTTGACTCTGAGCTGTGTGCCAGTCATTACCTGGAAATACAACATAGACATGTGTTTGTTTTAAATGTTATTAAAATACAAGCCAAAACAACAAAGGCGGCTTTTTCTCATTGTCAACAAAGGTGTGATAAAAGGTTTGACCGTCCTTTCAAACTAACACAATGTGGAAATCAGCAAATATTACGTTAGAGAAAGAAGTCAATGTCAACTCACCAGAATCAGCCAGCAGAACTTTAACATCTGTCACATCAATTAGAAACTTGTCATACAAACGATCTTCTATTTCAGATCTTGTCAAATCCTACGCAGTAAAAAGAATGAGATATATGATTTAAAGAAACAGTAAAGGACTTACACTAATCACGGCTATAAGCCTTGTACTAGTTCTCTACAAGCTTTCACGTGCAAATATAATCCTGAGGTTTGAAAAGGATGGGTTGCCAAAGCTGAGGGGTCATAAATACATCTTATGTTACAATTGTTGACAAGTGTTTTAACACTGCTATTTTGGCCAATATGGCACCGATTTTGCAAGAAAAACAACTTGTTTTTAAAAGCTTTTGAAGTGGGACCATCGGCAACTTAACATAGTTCAAGCGCGGATGGTCTCTCATGGATTTACCATGACATGTATAATAATTATAGAATCTAACCTACCTCTAAAGATACAATTTTTGGCTGTAGCTCACTTCTCATTTTCAGATGACCAAAGTCGACCACTACAACATTCCCTTCCCTTTGTAATGTCCCGTACTCTGGTATTACAACATATGGAGACATCAGATCTACTGAGAGGTCTATAGTCTGAAATAGGAAATTCATCAACTACAATGATTTGTTCTTTATTCAACAGGTCAATGTTCCTTTTATGGAAAAGAATTCTCATGTGAATAGCTGCATCACAGTGCCACTAATGGGGTTATTACATAATTCAGACTTAACAGCGTTAACATTTGCACAGAAAATACTAAGGGCTAGGTAGCTCAGTTGGTAGAGCACTGTCTGGGAAACAGAAAACCTGGTTCGATTTCCAGACAAATTTAGAAATTTTCTGTCTTATAAGAATATACCCTTTTAGGGCTATTCCAGCAAAAAACGTATTCCCAAGGGAGAAGGCCCTTTTCTTTAGACCCACCTACCCACATATTCTAATTTTTTTTTTTCTTATACTTATACATTTTTTTTTCAGAAAATACCCACCTACCCATATTAATTAATTAAACTGCCTCCCCCCGCATACCTTTTTTGCTAGAATAGCCCTTAGCAAGTTTGTGGTGTCACTTGGTTTAAATCAATCAACCTGAATAAATTCGTGAAGAATCAACACAAGACAGGCAACCATGTCGTTAATTATTACCCGACATTTCAATCAAACAAACTAGTGAAACTACAAAATAACCTTGTGTTGTTGTATAGCATACTGTAACCCTGCTTGACTATATTTAGATACTTGTTCCCAGGCCCGACCTGCTGCAGCTTTTACCTCATCCATGTTCAGGTTAGGCACATGGAAGAA
>JAOXYC010210683.1:0-11334 GCA_028565715.1 Phoronis pallida
AAACAATCTGTGAGAAGATCCATCATATGTTCGTCACGCAAGATGGGCTTGTCGAGTGAGACTGTCATTTCCATAACGGCACTCTGTAAGCATTAAGAAATGTTCAGAATTTAAAGTAAATCATGCTTAACATAAAGTAGCTATATTTAAGTTACTAACTAAAATTGACTTTTAACCTAAAAAAGTATGTTTTAGTTAAAAAAATTGGTCACATAACCAAAATCAAATTTTCTTAATTTAAAGGTAACCAATAGATTCCAAATTGATTCACCTTTCAGAAAATATAGTACACTTTTATAGGCAAAAAATAAACAGTATTGTTTGTACGTCATGAAAACCGACCCCCAGTCACTAAGGTTAACACTTATATTTGAGGGGTAGAGATTTTTGCTCCATAAACACAAGGGGACATAGAAAACACATAACAAACAACCTATTACAAATCAGTTACCTGTTGTTTTATCAAGTCTTGCTTGTGATGCAGCAGATCAGCCTCCACTGACCTTCGTTGACCTTCAAACTCAGATTTCTCTATCGCCATGACTTTAGTGAGTACGTCATTAACAACGCCGTGATGACCTATTGTCATATCTATGACAGACATGTTATATGTTGGCAGTTTAGCCAGTCCATCGCCTACAATATATGAGACAAGAATGAGACAATTGAATTTAGAATTTTTAATTTGAAAATACTCCCATCAACTAAGAAAGGAAAAGGGTGTTATAAAAAGTTTTATTTCCACAAAAATCGGATGGGCAGATGCCTCTGGCATATTTGGCGTTTTCTTTTGCCCATCTTAGCAGAGAGCTTAATTTTTATTTAAAATACTTTGAAAAAAATGTCACCCACCCATCCCTATTTCCATATTTGTAACCACTGGTATATTCTGTACTTTCTGGACATTTTCAATCGCCCATCTTTGCAAAGAGCTATTATGTATAATTATTTATTATCTTATCGTTTACTTTTACATAAAACGTTTTCAACCTGATCAGTATTATCTCTCTCTCTCTCTCTGCAAACCGAGCTCGAAACATCGCTCCAACAAAATATTTACCGAGATAAAGGAAATTTATTTTTTTAAATTTTAGATTACTAAAAAATAAATTAATAAAAACTTAAAATTACCATAGCTTGATAACTAAAACCTAAAATTATGTATCTGACAAATAGGATTTGGTGGCAAAGATGACTTAATGTTTATTAAAAGTATGGGTCTTTGAAACGTATAGCCTACAATCAGTTTAATTAACTATTTAAAAATTAGTACCTTGTAAGAAGAGTGGGCTGGAGGTTTGGAGAAAGAGTCTAAATCCCTGGTGATAGTGTAACTGTTGATGACCCACAGTTACAATCCTGTTCCCATCGACATCCACAGAAAACTGCTTCATGAGTAGTGAATGAAATAATAAGTCGAGTGGCTTACGCTCAATGTACTTCACAAGAACAGTCAAACCTGCAAGTCAAAAGAGATTAGAAATAAATAACCATGAAAAAACCTTTTCAAGTCATCAATATCATGAAAACTGATGGCTAAATTGTTGATTTTTGAAAGATTTTTCTGGATTTCAGCAATGTCTATGTGGTTATAATGAAGAACACGATAGTTTTAAAATGTATCCTCTTTCATTAAAAGGTTTTTAAAATTAATATTTCCCAAAATGTTTAAAAATACCCTCCATCTTATACTGACAAAAGTATTTCAGATAAAGCAGCCTTCCTTTACATTGAAAATTAATATTTGACCTTAGCATGTACAAGACAGTTAAGATTCAGTTCATCAGTAAAAACACGTATGACAGGTAAAAGAATTCATAATTTGATGAAATATAATTAAGTGGAAAATTTGAAAATTTTGTTTTAAAACATCAGCAAATTGAGTAAAGGGACTCCAAGCACATGAATTTTTCAATTTTTATAATTTCAAGATGCGGGAGCTCTATAGAGCTTACCTTTCACGATTGCTGTTATGAGTGTGCGTTGAAGTTTCTCATCATCAGCGTCCATTATGATCAGGCCGTCATCAGGTAGCATGATAGAGTCATCCACCATGAACGAGACATCTTCTTCTGGCTCAAAGCTGGACAGTGTGGTCACTGGTCTAATGTCCTCATCTATGGACTGATGTGAGCCTGTATCACCCATACGACTGGAAGAAGCAACATTTTAGTCAGTTAACCAAAATTAAGGAAAGTCGGCAACAATATTTGAGTCAATACATTTTTATCAAAATTGTGAATTTTGTTGCTATTGATTCTGTTTTTCTAGCTTTTTCATAAGTTAAACCACTGATATTCTGAATATTTAACAAAACCTATGGTAAAACCTATAAAAAAACTGCTTGAGTCCCATTTTCAATTGCAATTTCAATCAAAATCAATGAGAAACTTAGCTCAAACAAAACCCGAGGATGAATACATTTATTGGTTGTTTACACAGTTGCATAAAAGAAAACAAATTCCAAAAAACAAATATGTGTATTTTTTTAGATTCTTTCAAAAAATGCAAATCAATAAAAAAATTCACATTCTATACATTAATTTCAAATCTGCTTTTAAGTGCATGCAAGGTTTTATTATAAATTAAATTATGTTATACAGAGGACTTCCGAAAGAGCGACCTGGGTGCTCTTTCTGAAAACCCTGGTATGTCTCATGCAAATTAATACTAGGTTATTCTAGAACATGGGTGATAATAAATATACGACATGCCACATATTACAGAATAATTGTTATATTTTTTAGAATCTTTAAAATTAATTAAATTGTCATGTGAAAAAGTTTCCTAGTCAAAAATTGGTCAGAAGTAAATAACTTGTACCCTATCAGTCTTCATAATTTTCAACTGCATGACATATATGCAAGTGAACAATGACTGACTGCCCTATACATAGCATAACAAAAGGCTACTTTTTGAGCTTGCGCAGAAATTGCTAATTCAAATAAAATAGCACCTGCTTGAAGTAGGTTTAACAGAGACGTGACTGTAAGCTGCATGGAGGATATCTGGTCAATTCAACCAGATGAAGGCAAATAAAGCATGCATGATAGACTATAGGGGAGAGCAGGGCTAGTTGTTACACAGAGAGGTTGTAACATATTTAATGAAAATATTTTTAAATGAAAAAGGTTACAACTATGCCGCTCTCCCAACTGGAAAAAATTATCAATAAAAAGGTCATAGAAGAAGTTAAATGGAGTTGTGCAGGATACAAAGTGATTCTTACAATAAATGGGATGTAATAACACCTTTTATTAGATGAGATTAGAAAAATCATAGAATGAGCCTTTGGCGAGTTCTATGATTTTTAAAATCAAATAAAAGGTTTATTACTTCCCAAGAATTTGAGAATCATTTTATCACATAACATTGCCAATTTGGAAAAAATGTGGAGTTTTGAGTTATGTGGCACTTAGAAAATGCATTATTGTTATAACTACATCAAATAGAAGGGTAGTTATATGTGATAAATAGTAATTTCACAATTATGAAGTTAACAGATGAGTGTAAAAAATGCAAGGCCAATATAACGAAACATGCAAAGACAAATACATGTGCAGGCAGAGTGTGAGATGCTAAGTACTTTTGAATGTCTACAATTAACAGATTAAGAGAAAGAAACATATAGTTTTATTGCAGGGCCTTGCATTCCAATTTTTTCATTGCACTCACACTGTCTTGGGATTGATACTGTTTTTAGATCTGAAATTTAAAATCTTGTTTATTGAATGAACTGGAGGGATAAAACCATAAGAAGAATAAACTAAAAATAAACTGTATGGTTCGCAATTTGCTCAGGCCAAACCTGTGTCCAGCAAACTTTCTGGATAATTATCAAGTGGGAAATGAGTCCCAAATATTCATGCTTTTAAATAAGTTATTGAAAATATAGGAACCGATTAATATAAACATGTTGGTAAAAGTTATAAAATATATGTCGCCATTTTCCATGTATTACCTTGTGGCCTCCGTGTAGAATGAAGTGGCGGTCTGTGACCGACTCTCTGACATACTGAATACGCTCATGTCTTCCTGGAACTCAGACTCGTCAAACGTTGCTTCCGTCATTCCATCAATTTCGTTTGATCCCTGATTCGGAGATGCTAATCTATCAATTCCTGTGGTAAAAGAAGACACTTTTTGTGAACTAAATTACTGAGGGAAGGTTTTTGCATGGTTTGACATTATATACAGTTTCAACAAAATTCAGAAAGTGTGAACATCCATTTATTTTATACCACAAAAGTCATAATTAAGTCTTACGAGATATAATTGAAACCAATTTAATTTGTAAATGAACAAAAATACAACAAAAAACACAAGAATTGGTGAACTACTCACCACGAAACAATCTAAGATATGCTGAAAATTTATTTTTAACTCAGATATTGTTAATGGCTTGGGTAATGACCTTAGATTTTTTATTAAAAGAACAACACATTTTTTAAAGAATTCTGACCAGAAATATTCATGCATCACATCAGGGTTTTGAAAAATTCTATTCATGATAGTTTGTGTGTTCAACTGAAACATGTGTTCAAAACAATGACTCTGCATCCACAGAAAAAGTCTAAACAGGAATTTTTAAATCATTCTACGTCTTAAAACAATTTTAAATCAAGTTTAGCTTAAAATCAATTCCCAATAAAATGGACGAGCTTACCCATATCAGTATCTTTTGGCAAAATGTCTTCACTCCTGATGATATTTTTACTAGTTTGTAGCAGACGTACCCATAATTCAACTTGATTGTCTGGGTCCACCAATAGAGGCCAGCAATACTTGTTGTTATGACAACAGACTCTCATGATAAGAGCATTCTGTAGTGCAAGCATATCCTGAAGTAAAAATGAGTCGAGTGATGAAACGCCGACACAAACTTTTCATTTTTCAATGAGACTAGAGATTGAGGCAGAATGATAAAAGAATATGGGTTTGGCTAGAGAAGATAATTGATATTATCCCTTACTTTTGGCACTTTCCTCGAAATAAAGCCGTTTCATAACCTATCAAGTTATTAAACGTCGTTTAATAACGAAAAATTAAACGACAAGGCGGGAAAATTGTTTTGAGTTTGGTGGGAATCGAACCACCGACCTTTAAATTTTGAGAGTTTGAGTTAAGCGCCTCTATCCACTCGACCACAAAGCCAGTGTTGAAAACAACATTAAAAATTATGTATTTAACTTCGCCTGTTTAAAAGTGCGAGTGATCAATGACGTTCACAATGAGGCACAATTCACGTGATTAGTTAGCATAAAAAAGCAAAGAAATTTTCAACTTTTCGGCAGTCTTATGGGCCATATAATCCTCATTTAAAGTAAGGGATAAATAGGTTGTGTGACGATTCTTTGGTTATTGAACGTTTATGGGCACCACGGTGGTTTTCAGAAAAAATATCACCCGAGGACAATATTTTTTCTGAAAACCACCTGGGTGTCCATAATACGTTCAATAACCAAAGAATCATCAAATAACCTATATGTCTAGGCGGGCAGAAATATCACAAACAATTGGCGGTGACATACAAAATTCAGTTACTTTTTTAGTGTGCCCCGGAGAGGAAGTCTGATGTTTACCTGTGGAACATGTGATGTCCTCCATTCACTTAGTTCATCAAATGAACTCAAGACTTCCTCCAGAGCATACTCATCCCTCACAGCCACCAAGCTAGTCATAACAGAAGTATGGTTTGTTTCCGTCGGGCGTGATACAGCCCGATCGAAGATTTCAAGATTATTCCTGAACTCAATACGTTTAGCTTTCTGTGTCTGGTGAGTATGTGGTAGATTTGAGAGCTTCTGATTGTCAGTTAGACCATTGTCTTTTGGTCGCACTTTGGAAGATGTAGTCGGCCTGACAATTGCTTGTTCTGGGCTTTCTGGTTTTAAATCATTTGACGTGGATTTGGATAAATCTGGTAGTTCCAAAGAGATGTTGTGTATTTTAGCACTGAGAACCGTTCTTTTCCGGATACTCATATCAATGTCATTCCATTCAAATTTGCCCACAATGCATCTATTCTTCCAATCACTCATTAAATCTTCACGCGTTTCCCAGTTCAATGGTCCATAGTAGCAAACTGCAGCAGCCGTCAACAGTGAGTCACCAGGCAGAGTTAGCAGACGGCTTTTGGAGTTGTTGAGTTCAGAGCGCCATCTTGTGAAGAGAGGTGACATTTTTGACATCACTTCACTCGATTCAGTAACACTTCCTTCAATGTTCTGAAATTGTGAAAAATAATTATGTTAACATTTGGCAAAAACATACAAAATATATCCATAATAACTGAATGCATGGAAATTAGACATCGTATTTAAATTCAAGTTCTTTTTCCCATTCAATTTTGTAATTTTATTTCTTTTATAGTAAATATTGCTTAATTTCCATCATCTTTTTAATTGATAGTTTTTTTTCAACTACTGTCACTTTGTTTATCGATTTTCCAGTGAGCACGGGATGAAGAAATAAACAATAAGCTGACTTTGTTAAGTGATGTGAATGAAACATAAATGTTTTTTTTTGAAAATGTGGATGCTGAATTCATAATTTTCTCACCGTTATCTGTTTCTTTAATGAGTTTGCCTCTTTAAGAGCCTCTCTGTGCTTCTGAATGTTCTGTTGAAGAACACGCTTGATGCGACCAGCTTCAATTCTTTTCTGGCCCAAAATTATTTGTTGCTGTAAAAATGAAAATAAATAGTTGCTCAAACTATGTTTTCATGGGGAATTCGGTACTGGATAAATTAAATTTCTCTCAACAGACACTACGGTCATGGCTAATACACGTCTATTATTTGCAATGATATTTCTGATTATGACTAAATTTTGACTAGTAGGACTTACGATTGACTAAATTGTCTACTTTTTGACTAAAATTTGTAACACAAGAAATACATTTTACCTTTGTCAAATCACGCTCAGCTTGGTGTAGAGATGCTAAACTTGGCGCCATTTTGTTAGAAATCTTCTTGTAGTTATAGAGCGCGTGCACCCATAGACTTAACGAGGCTGCTGCTTTACTGGCTTCTAGTATTTTTCGAGGGTGAAACTCAGGGTTGGAGATGAATAGATGAAGTTTTTCAAACATCTCATCAGACATGTTGTTCTTGTCATAAAACTCAAGCTCGCGGTAAAAGTGAGCTCCATATATCATTGTCTTTGAAGTCTCCCAGCTACAGAATAGAAAATAGAAAGATGACCATGAGTGTAAATATTTCTCAAAAAAATCATTTTTGATAATAATTGCCCAGAAATCACCCATTTTGTTAAACTTTGTTAAAAAGCAATTCTCTTGTGAATATTCTATGAACTCAAATATCAATTGGTGAAGATTATTCTTACATGCCGATTGTAAATATTTAGAATTTAAATATTTTCTACTGGACTTACCACACTCAGTCACATCTGACATAGAGGTAAACTTTTAGGTAAGAGCAGCAGCAAATATTGAACAACTTGAATCAATAACATAACAGAACTTAATAACAACAACTCTTTTTATGACTTACGGCAACAGTTTATCTAGTTCAGTAAGAATAACATCTAGGATTTCTCTACAATCAAATGCAGCATCATCAAGAAACAAATCAATAACCTAACTATCTTAACTTTAATGCCTAATAATTTCTTTTAAACAAAGTGCAGTTGATAATAACAATAACTAAGCTTAGCATTAATCTTAAAAACATTCTGTGATTCGAAAGAAATAGTATATGAACCAAAACCAACTGACTTAATTTAATCACATTGACAAAATAGCCACGCTTAACAAATGCATCCACGCAATGTTTACAAAATTTATGAAAAACAACAATCGGCCAAGCAGTTTTCAAAAAGTGTGAACAAGCTATTGTCGATTTCTGAACTAATTCTGCCACCAGGGGGAGTTGGGGTAAACATGACGATCCGAAAAGCGACTGGTGCTGGTACATTGTCATAAGGTACGTGCATGCCAAGTTTTATCAAAATCTGTTAAGCGGTTTTCAAAGAAAAGTGTGAACAAGCAACTGCCAATTTTTGAACTAATTCTGCCATCAGGGGGAGTTAGGATAGACTTGACAACCCCAAAAGTAACTGGTGCCGGCGCATTGTCATAAGGTACGTACATGCCAAGTTTCGTCAAAATCCGTTGAGTGGTTTTCAAGAAAAAGTGTGAACAAACAAATTTGAATGGACTGACAGGCTGACAACAATATGCGACCACATGTGGACGCATAAAAATACATTGTGAAAATTAGAGTTTCATCCTGGTTTTACGACTTACGGCAAAACTTTATCTAGTTCAGTAAGAATAACATCTAACATTTCCCTACAATCAAAGCTAACATCATCAAGTAACAAATCTATAACCTAATTACTACCTACTACTGTTACATTTTTAAGCAAAACGAAGTAATAAGCTTTAAATCTTAAAAGCATTCTGTGCTAAGTTAAAGATACTGTCTCCTGCGTTGGTCCCAATCTGGCGTCAAATCGCAAATCAACTAGAAATGTTGTGTATGAGTCTTTTGTTGAATATAACTTACTTGTACCTGAGTAAGAAAATCTGTAATTTGAAAGCTTTTGCATCCCATTATAAGTTAGTTATGTTCATCAAAGGACTCGTACACAAAATTTCTAGTAGATTTGAATTTTGACGCCAGATAGGGAACTACGCAGGAGACAGCTTAGAAATAGTGTATGAACCAAAAGGGTGCTGTGTACTAACCTATCAACAAAAATATATTATAAAAGCTTGCAGTTTCGTCCTGGTTTGCATGTGGTCACAGATTATGCTTTTATTCTCAACAAACTACGATAATAATTTCACAAAGTGAACACCATGCATCTAAATTAAGATACATCAACTGAAGGAAAATCTACAAGAAATACATCTCATAAAAAAAACACTTACTCTTGGCCAAAGCCAAATAGGGAAAATCCACGAGAAATGCCTCTTATAAAAAACTTACTCTTGGTCGAAGCCGAACAACATAGCTACAGCCTGTAGAACTAGTATCACTCTATGTGGTGGCTTTCTGTAGGTGCGTATCTCTTCAACATCATGTTGACTCAGTGCTCTCAAGGCAGCCAGGGCAGCGCTGTATACCGGGTTTATCTGTACAGTCAAATAAATACAATATTGAAAATTTCAAGTTATTTTAATCAATGCAAAAACCTTGAATTCACTCAATTTTTGACACTGGAACAATTGGCATTTACGGTCACAACGCTGTGTATTAGTTTTTTATCTTATTACTATGGCCTAAGAAAAATGCTATGATCCACAATGATTATATTCCTATATGTCTCAACTTCATATGATTGGCCTCACTAAATAAATAAAAATTTCAAACAAATATAAACAACACCTAAAAACGTTTTAGGGCAGTTGAAAAATACCAGTATCTAGTCGATTTGATTGAAAGTAAATACAAGGTGTTTTTCTGACCCTGTTGAATTCAGCCTTGGCTTCGCTTCTACACTTCTGGACTGGTGCAATCTTTGCCTGGATCAACAACTCCTGTTGGCGGCAATCTTCTAGGGCCTAAAATGAAGGGGGATAAATATTATTATATTAATTTTATCCAAAAGTCAAATCTGTACTCTGTACATTTACTCACCAATTTGTTACTGTCTCGGTGTTTTAGAAGAATTTCATTCAAACAAACTCACGTAAAGGTAAATTACCATTGGTCAAAGTTCATCCTCTATTCTTTAACCCAATTTTTTTAATTGGATGCAAGGTGTAGGTTACCTTTACCATGAATTCATACCCTAAATTTCTAATCTATTAGCATTTGACAAAGAATCAAGCCTATAGACGCCCAGACAGTCACTTTAAATATTTGTTTAGTAATGTGTACTTCAAGAACTGAGCTCACCAGTTTATATTCCTCTCTACATTTCTGTACTACTTCTAGACACGTCTCCACATCTTTAAGAGCCTTCTGTAGTCTGGGCATGAGTTGAGCTACATACAGCTTGTGTTTGTTAACTTCTTGAAACGCTTCATCCACTCGCTTTAGACCGCATTCATTACGCTCAATTGTTTTCTGCAAAATTCATCAAAAGTAGCTTGAGGCTGACATGAATTCAACAATGTTTTTTTTTAAAAAGATAATTGAATTCATGGTGACTATTGGGCACATATTTTTGTAATTTTTTATCAAATCATAATGTCCAATTGTTTAAAGTAAGTTTTTTCTAATTATTAGAACTCTCACGACTTTTCTTTTCTCAAGAAAGAGAAAACCATAATGCTAACAATGCCCTCATTCAGTTGCCATGATTTCAACCATAATTAAACCTTTGAATTGATAGGCAATTTAGACTCAACAACTGAGCTACGGATAAAACAACCCTTTACCAAAAAGAGCAGATGCATATTAATATACTTCTTTCACAACAAAAATAATCCATGTTGAACATTTTTCAATGAATTATTCAATGGTCACAAGACAATAATCATGCATTTAAAACACAACAGATGGCACCCCACTCACCTGTTCTTTGCTAGCTACATGTGCAGCAACTACTTTGAACGTGTGAACAAACTCTTGGAATGTCAGCGGGGTATAGAACTTCTCCATCTCCGGCTGATGAGAGAATAGCCTCTGTACCGCATGGCGGGCTGACTTATGGATGTAGCTCATTCCACTAGCCACACAGGCTATCTGGTCGTCCTTGTTCACCTCATTCCACTTGATTGGTATCTGGGGTGGACATAAATTAGGTGAAATAAAAAAAAACATAGTAACATATAGTTACATATTTCACATATTGCATAATTTTTATTATTATATGGTTATTTTAAAGGCTGAAGCTGCTTCAAGAGCAACCGTAGACCGTCATTGACATGCTCATCCGAGGCACTTAGCAAGACGGGTATTGACACCCTGGGAATCGAACCAGGTACCTCCCGATTGAGAATCTAGTGCTTTAACCACTACACTACAGAGGCTTGCTGTAAAATACAGAGTTCTCAAGACGATGGTCAAACGTATGCATACAATCACTTTGTGTTGAAGAGACGGTGAATGTTAAAATATCCAATTTTTTGTGTTTGTGTCATTAAAAAGATGATAAAAATAAAACATTTCTTGGAAAACAATTGAACTCGCCGCTGTTGTTGACTTTGACTGCCTTCTCCGTTTGTGAGGAAAATTCATAGGAAACATTTTTTTAAGAGATATTATTACCGTATTCGCCCTAATAAGCGCCCCTGCCCCTATAAGCGCCCCCTAGCTGTTTTCAAATTTTGCTGGAATATGCGCCCCCCCTTGCGACTGAAATTATCACCAACTTATCTTGTTTTCCTCACCGAAACCTTACATCAAACGTATTTTT
>JAOXYC010210794.1:0-11330 GCA_028565715.1 Phoronis pallida
AGGAACATGTGTGCCAAGTTTCGTCAAAATCCGTCGAGCGGTTTGGAAGATAAGTGTCGGAAACCAATTGTGAACGTCCACAGAACCAACCAACCAACCAACCAACCAACCAACCAGACGGTCATGATAGCAATATGCGGCCACGTTGTGGGCGCATAAAAACCCTTTTTCATTGTTGTTTTTTTATTGAAAAATCTGCAAATATCCCCGAGGAATTACCTCTGCATGCTTGTAAACAACATCGCAGCATATATCCAGTTATTTCTAACGGTGATGTTAGCGCTATTAGTGGCAAAAATGATCGATTATAATTGATTAGTAGGTCGGTATGTCGACCCGGGAAATATTTCACGATTCAACATTTATCGGTTACAATTGACCGATTGTAACCTTAATTATCGTACGTATGTAGGTATATGCCTCCATGATAACACACATATAAAACCATTGTATACGGAACTTTTTCTTATCCATAATATAAATCTTAACACGTTAAGATACCCGAAATTATCACACGCTATTACTCTCGAAGAATTTGCACGAATTTGGGTTCATTCAAAACGTATTCAACAAATAAGTTCACCACAATTTGTAGAACAAGTTTCAAGGTAATTACCGACGAAAATCCTCGTTAAATCAGAGGAAATTCATCGAATAAACACAGCCGACCGAAGCCAACAAGGGTCTTGCATAAATTACTCCGCGTCAAGTCTACAATATTTTAATGAGGCCAAGCGATAGCAACTGGAGATTTGTCAAATGCGTGTTAGGCTACTCTGGTACAGGCCAAACAAACTGTAAACTAACATACGACTTCCTTGGCCTAATACTTTGTGTAAACCGCGTGCGTTGCTATAGATACGACGTCAATGATGTCGCTTATCTGAACAGTTGAAGGTCAAAAAGTAGTCGACGTTTATTAAAGAATGGAACATAATTAAGAACATGCATTGTTTTGTCGAGTATTGAAATAAACATGTTGGATATATAATGTTCAACATGCCTACTTGAATTACTCTTTTTATTTCATCATTTCAACATTTCCCCGGCGATTGGAAATCCGATCGTCTCCCGGGATCCTCTGCTAGGCAAGTGCCCTAATTTCGCCAGAGAAAATGATCTATTTTCTAAATTCTGCAAAAACAGCAGCATCATCGTGAAATAGATTTAAATGTGTTACTTAGATTTTAAGCTGAGTTTATTGTTGTGACGATTTTTTGGAAACTTGTTCAAGGTTATTTTCAACCCAGCGAGGCTGAAAGCCAGTGACCGACTCAAACCCAAACGTAAATAAAAAAACAAAATATGACTTACAAGTTATGGTTTCCATTTCCTTATTAACTCCAGCATGTCTGACACGACCATGATTATTAGCAACACAGAAAGTGACAAACTCTAAAACCCAGTGTTATCATTCAACGACTCAACTTTAAACAATCCTACCAAAGCAACTTTTATGACCTGCGACCTCGTTTTCGTCCAGCAAGGACATGCACTACTATAAATGAGAAGCATCCGCAAAATAAAGTTCGAAGTTCGTTGATACGTACGATAAATGTGTTAAAAAACCTAAGTGTTTGTAACGGTCAGTTATTGCACCTCGGTTCATTTTTATCTGAACAGAAATGTACTCGGCCTTCGGCCTCGTACATTTCTATTCAGATAAAAATGAACTCTATGAATTTAAATGTGCAGGTTGCACATCAAAATAGATTGGCGAAACATCTCGCCACCTTACTACGAGAATAAAGGAACATCTTGTGAGAGACAGAAATTCCCATATTTTTTGTCATTTGGAAACATCTAGTCACTGTAAATTGTTTTTCAGTGCTTGGCGGGGCAGACAGTACTTTTCTTCTTTATCAATTTACGACAATTTAGTAATGTACTATTTTTCTTATTGTATAATTGTTTATTGTTTGCTGACTGCCACTGATGTTATACTGTACTGTTCCCAAGTGATGTCTATCAGAAGATGATTACGTCATCACACCACTCCTTATATTTTAATGCATTAGCACTAACATTCAGCTTACCTGTGACCATGCACCTCAGAAGATGTGAAACATGTCAGGATTTTTAAAGTTAGGCTACAAACAGTCGTTGTTTTTGTTTTATCACAATCATTCGTTGTTTTTGTTTTATCACAATCAGTCGTTGTTTTTGTTTTATCACATAACTCAATTAGGTGATTATCTATTATGTGACGACTCGTGCCAAATCTCGCCTATTCTCGTCATTCAGTCAAAGTGAATTTCATTGAATGACTGAATAACCTGGAATCTCCGAGATTTTCGCGAGTCGTCACATAATAAATACGCCTAATAAATAATCACCCTCAATTATTACCCTGTATAAAATGAGTTGGATAAAGTATACCGTCTCCTTTCGGAGAATGAGCCGAACTTCAACTGACTGAAGGCATTGGCACCGAGCATAGGGGTGAAAGATAGTTTTTTCATGCTCTAACTCTACCCAGTGAGGGAATTGAACTTGCGACCTCAGAAGTTGGAATTGAGATCAAGAAATGCAGGCGCTCTAGACCGCTAGGCCATCAGGGACTTAGTCCTTACTCCAGAAAACATGGTAATATGGTAATATTTCCGCCCCTGGAATTGAGGCTAGAATAGTGGAATTCATAATTCACAGAATGGCAGAATCAGAATGCCCGCCCTGAAAATGCCTGAAATTGCTTTGGATTTGGTTAAGGTTTTGCAACTAAAAACGCGATTGGAAAGATGTTTTCTGGATGTTACCTGCGACCACTTGATGCTTGAGTTTGGGAATAGCTCAACATCTTGGTCCAAATTATTCACCAAGGTTTTTGAGAACAATTATGGAACATAAATTCAACTGCAGAGGTGACAAGACAGCCTTGCAGCGCATGCGATCGGACGAACTTTTTTCGTATCTCACAAATTGAAGAGCGCACTTATCAGTGAAATGGCCCCAGCCCCGGCCCCCAGCGCATGGCCCCGGCAATGAGGCATAGTAACTCGACACGAACCGTTTTATATAATTGCCATTCGTCGAAAAAGGAATCAAAACTGATATTTTGAAAAGTGTACGGTAGTTTTCGGCCGCCCGGGATTTTCGACTGCCAAATTTTAAAACTTCCGCAATACGGGCGCCGGATACGGCCGATCAAAAAAGGTTGTGACGACTTTTCCCGTTGTACAGGGTGTCCCATAAGTATTAGTACTCAACTTTGGGCTCTTGTAAAAATATTATTTTCAAATAAATGCTCATCAAATTTACTCGAAATGAAAATTAAACCTTTCATACGGCATTTGTCAAAAAATAATCGGGATGTTTTGAAAATTGTGATTTTTGAGAACATTTCAAATTTCATACTTGAAAATCGCTTCGACCACTTTTTCCATTTGAAATACATGTAAACAGCCAAAAGTTGCAATCTCATTATGGACTCAAATTTTTTTTTACAAAAACTGATTAAAATAAGTATTTTTAACTTCAATTTTATTCTTTCTGTTCAAAAAACATCATTGCCAGTGTAGTAACAGTTGATATTGGATAGTTTTAAAACATTCATTTCAAACAAAAATAATTAATGCATGTTTATCTAAAGACATCTTAAAAAATGCAGTTTTCAAGAAAATCATTCTATTTTTTTAGAAAGTACTCGTGAATGGTTAAATAAACCTGCCTGTCGAGTTTTATTAAAAATAACCCATGCATTTATGATACTAAATGAGCGATTCAAGTTTGGAAAAACGAAAATCAAATTTTTCATCGTTTACTACATGTATTTCAAATAGGGAAATTCCAGAATAAAATCCTGATGGAAATTCCAGAATAAAATCCTGATGGCTGTTACCGAATAAAATGCATTTAAAAATACGAACATATTTAAAATAAATAAATATGTTAAAATGACGCGTGTTCGGTATCATGAAAATGTTCTAAAATTTATTGCAAACGTTACGAGCAATAGCTCTTCTTCATTACAAATGAAACACAACAGAGAGAAGTGCTAAGAGTACAATACAAATCAATGGGGGACATGCCCGCGTAAAAAAGGCGGGAAAACTACATGAATAAACCACCATCGATCATCTATTGATGGTGGTTTATTCATGTAGTTTTCCCGCCTTTTTTACGCGGGCCTGTCCTCCACCCGGGGTCCCCCATTGATTTGTATTGTACTCTTAGCCCTTATTTTATATTCATGTTTTACGTTCTTTGGTTATGTAAATTTATTTTACGATATGTGTACCTTCGCTCTGTTGTGTTTCATTTGTACTGAAGAAGAGCTATTGCTCGTAACGTTTGCAATAAATTTTAGAACATTTTATACCGAACACGCGTTATTTTAACATATTCATCTAATAATATAGGTATGAAAATGTCTGTGTGTGTGTGTCTGTGTGTCTGTGTGTCTGTCTTTCCGCAAGTTTTGACAGCGCGAAGCGCTGGAACAGTCGAGGTGACTCAAAGTGACGAGGTGTGCATGTGTACGGGGTGTGCACGTGCGAAGCACGCGCACACCCCGCACGTGCCTGCACGTGCAGTTCCGCGCGGAGCGCAGAAAGTCGGGAAAAGTCGAGGTTGTTCAAGGCAATTGTGTGTACATGTGCACAGGGTTTGCACGTGCGAAGCACGCGCACACCCCGCACGGGCAAGAGCGCGCGAAGCGCGCGAAAAGTCGGTAAAAGTCGACGCGGATCAAGGTAACGGGGTGAGTGCATGTGGAAGGGGTGGGCACGTGCGAAGCACGTGCACACCCCGCAGCGAATCGCGGGTCACACATCTAGTTTATTTTAAATATGTTCGTATTTTTATCAAATAGGGAAAGTTGTCAAAACAGTTTTCGACTAGCAAATTTCAAATGTTCACGAAAATTACAATTTTCAAAATATCTTTATTTTTTACAAATGACGTATGAAAGGTTGGATATTTATTTCGAGTAACTTTTATGAGCATTTATTAAAAAATAATATTTTTACAGGGGCCCAAAGTTGAGTACTAATACTTATGGGACACCCTGTACATTGTACATGTAAACATGGATTAACTTGAAAAGTGCCAAAGTACTTTTTCAATTAGCGGGCCTCCGGAATATGCATATTAGTTCATTTGCTGACTCCCGTGAGTAAACTTGAAATGCATGCACACTGCTATAGCTATTTTAGATATATTGAAACTTGTCATCAATTAGTAACAATAGGCCTGTTTGAACAAAATAAAACTTTATTCATTTTTTTCTGTGGTTGATTTTTGTGTATTTAGACGCTGCAAAAACGGACACCCAATTGAAGCTGAAAGAAGCTCTACATATGTATTGGTGTAAACCGAACCGTAATGTACAAGTCCATCACTTGGTACTAATTGTCTATTTTGAATGTACCATTAATCACCATGTTTTCTCACGTACTATAACTGTGCCTGTATATATAATAATAATAATAATGAGTGCATTTATATAGCGCTTTATCTATGAGCATATTCAGTTTAAAGCGCTTCACACATTAGTTACTATCCCTGCGGAACTGTTCATACATGTGCCATTTTAACTCCCCAGGGAGTATATCGGCTAGCGGTGCGCTATATTGCTACACACTACGCTATCACATTTATCACCACTTTCCTAGCCAGGTACCTATTTGTACACCTGGGTGGAGAAAGACAATTAGGATGAAGTGTGTTGTCCAGAAGGCACAAAAAGCCGCCGGCTTGTTATGTAATTGTTCGGGTCACTACTCATTTGAAAATGGACGAGCAGTTTGAAACTTAAAGTTATAAACCTCCTAAACATAGCCCTGTTTTGGATTACTATAGGTCTAATTCGTAAGTGTTCACCTATTACATGATACACGTATAATTTGCAAATCAGACCTAAGTAACACCTACTAGTTCCATACCGCTCTAGCCAATTTTTTGGCTTTTCTCATTTTACGCGATAATCTGAAATTTATGCCATCTCTTGCGAATATTCAGTTTTATCTACATTGGCACATGGTTGATGTCCAAAGAACAAGTTCAGTGTTTGTGTTAAGATATCCAAGAGGAAGCGGTAAGTCAGTTGGCCACGCATTCTACATGTTCATTTTATGATGGGCAAACACATACATATTTTTTTCATTTTTAATCAGCAGAAGCTCTGTTTTAATGGACCTTTAAGTTTAGGCCGTGATGTGCACGACGTTTAGTTAAATGGCATTGTACCTTAAAATACTGAATCTTGGTGAAATGAAATTGAATCACCACAATAAGATAAGATATTAGCGCATTTAACTTTTTGTTGGGCATATTCTAGTCTGTTTGACGCCGCCCATTTGACGCTCGTGGGTTAAACCTAGGACAATCTCCCAGTATATATTGGGTCCTAGGTTAAACCTTTCAATTCACAGGTTAAACCTTTCAATTCATTATTTCTTCGGTGTCATAGTGTGTCTCGATATCTGATCTCGATGCGGCATACCATTCAATTGGAATTGTCCCATAAGCCTGCATTGAATGCATTCACATGTCCAGAACCCCATTGTACCCCGGGATTGTACCATTCGGAACACCTCGGCAAGTATGCAAATTGACATTTCTTTGTGACGCAATGCGCATTTTGCGGGTGGGGCTTTCTCTTTTCTGTACTGGGTCATTAGGAACCGAGTCAGCCGTTGCAAGTTGGATTCGGACTGACTCACTCCCGGGGACTCACTTCAGTCAAGGATCGGCCGAAAATAACTGTATCTGCAAACAACACAGGTATTTTTCAAACAATTTCCTTTTTACATGCAAAAATAAAAACATTTGATTCAGTGCCATTACCGCCAGAAGAAGCCTTGCACAATGCCGTCACGGTTCGCTATTTACTGAGGAGTAATAATAGGATACGTAGCTCTGGTGTAAACCAACTTTGTTGTCCTCTTAGTCAAACACTTTCACTTAATCCGCCTACTTATTGTAAAAATTGTGAAATGTTTGCTCTCAGTGAGTTCAAAATTGCACTATAAGATTAAAGATACTCCTTGTTGGTGAGGATCACTCAACTAGAAATTTTGCGTATGAGTCCTTTAATGATTATAATTAACCTGCATCGTAGTAAAACAATTTGAAAAAAACTGTAAAGGGGTAAATTTGAGATTTTTGTATCCAAAAAAACATTGTTGCATAACAAGGTTTTTGAAAATTACACTTTTTTAAGATAAAAAGCTCAAATTTACCCCTTTACCGATTTTTTTTTTTGAATTTTTTTTACTAAGATGCAGGTTAGTTATATTCATCAAAGGACCCGTACGCACAATTTCTAGTTGATTTGAATTTTGACCCCAGATCCTCACCAACAAGGAGACAGTATCTTAAATAAAAGGGGGTTTACATTGACAATTTGGTATTCGGTATGCCGGGAAACATGTATTGGCTCTGACTTATGGCCCCATTTATCAAGATCTTTTCAACTTGTTTTAGAACCTACAAAATAAAATCACCTTCATTCTTTATTGCGTCGTATTTCAGTACCTGGCCATGTCCGTCCTTATTCAAGCGTTGATGTCGTTCGTTCTTAGTACCTTCGTATTGTCAGTCGCCGGAGACAACCACAAAGACTATTAAGCACCCGGTCCCGCTAAAGGTATGTTTTCAGTTTGATCGATTATCGCGAACATGTCATTTATTCTACGTAAGCCTACTTTAACTTGAAGATAAACATGGTCGCGATAATCGGTCAAACTGGGTGGTCATCGACGAGACGACGTCACCGATGTCATTGAATATAATTCAGTGCCACTGGATTATAATCCAGAACCAAATTATAATTAACTTATATGTAGAAGGTTCTTTTATATATATTATATTACCGGTCGAATGAAGATATTTTAGTGAATTATAATTAACTTAATTTAAAGGGGGTATACAAGCTGAACTTCTGCAAATTTTGAATCGTAGCCTACTGATTCTATGCAATTCAGTATGCCTTTAATTGAAACTTAAAGCACTGACTTTTTAAAACTATGCCCTTTCAGGAAATGTGAGTTATTGTGAATTATTTGGTTTGTTTGTAAACAACATTGTATACATAACAAACCAGTTGTTTATATCTTTAAAAATGAGCCATTTTATTCCAAAACAAGTTTTGATTATTGCTAGTCGACAGTAAAATGACACCCATAAAAATTGTTTGTTTCATTCTGGGAAAAAGTTTACCCTTACTCCCCGTGTATGATGGCAGAATTAGTTCGGAAATCGGAAATTGCTTGTTCACACTTTTTCTCGAAAGCCGCTCAACGGATTTTGACGAAACTTGGCACACATCTTCGTTTGGCCAATGCACCGGCACCAGTCGCTTTTTCAAATTTTATGTCGTCAAGCATACTTACCCCCCCCCCCCCTGGTGGCGGAAATTGCCAATTGCTCGTTCGGTTGACACTTTTTCTCGAAAACCGCTCGACGGATCTTGACGAAACCTGGCTCACATGTTCCTTGGGTGAATACACCACCACCAGTCGCTTTTCGGGTTGTCACGTCTACCCTAACTCCCCCTGGTGGCAGAATTTATTCGGAAATTGACCATTGCTTGTTCACACTTTTTCTCGAAAACCGCTCAACAGATTTTGACGAAACTTGGCACACATGTTCTTTGGCTGAATGTGCCGGCACCAGTCGCTTTCGGCCCTTCAGGTTGTCACGTCTGCCCCAACTCCCCCTGGTGGCAGAATTATTTCGGAAATTGACTATTGCTTGTTCACAATTTTTCTCAAAAACCGCTTAACCAATTTTGACGAAACTTGGGTCACATGTTCCTTCGGTGATTGCGCCGGCACCAGTGATTTTTTTGGTCGTCATGTCTACCACTACTTCTGCTGTTGGCAGAAATAGGTCGGTAATCGACAATAGCTTGTTTACCTTTTATTGAAAAATGCCTGACAGATTTCGAGCTTACCCGCCTGGCTACATATAATTACACTTGGCATTTGTGTCCAAAACTTACGTACTTCTGAAAAGGAAATTCGAATATATTGATACGTTATTTGGCATGGGTTTGAATACGAGGTGAGGTTATTCGATTGAAATCTGAATCCGATTCGGATAGAGATCGAATAACCTCACCTTATATTCAACACTGCCAAATAACGTATTTATACAAATGCAAGTTGCCTTTTTATGCGTCCACTTGTGGTCGCATATTGTAGGCAGCTTGTCCGTCCGTCGGTCGGTCCGTCCGTCAACAATTGCTTGTCCGCACTTTTTCTTGAAAACCGCTCAACGGATTTTGACAAAACTTGGCATGTATGTTTTCTTAGGTCTATTCGCCGGCACCAGTCGCTTTTCGGGTCGTCATGTCGACCCTAACTCCCCCTGGTGGCAGAATTAGTTCGGAAATCGACAATTGCTTGTCCGCACTTTTTCTTGGAAACCGCTTGATGGATTTTGACCAAACTTGGCATGTATGCTTCTTAGGTCAACGCGCCGGCACCAGTCGCTTTTCGGGACGTCACGTCTACCTTAACTCCCCCTGGTGGCAGAATTAGTTCGGAAATAAACAATAGCTTGTTCGCACTTTATTTGAAAGTCGCCTGGCAGACTTTGGTTGATGAAACATGGCACGCACGTACCTTGCTCTCACCAATTGCTTTTCCGGTCATCACATCTACTACAACTCCCCCTGGTGGCAGAAATGTTTCGGAAATCAACGATTGCTTGTTTGCACTTTTTTTCAAAACCGCTTGGCAGATTTTAATAAAACTTGGCACGCACATACCTGTGTCAGCACCACTTGCTTTCCGGATCATCACGTCTACCCTAACTCCCCCTGGTGGCAGAATTAGTTCATAAATTGACAATAGCTTGTTTACCTTTTATTGAAAATTGGCTGACAGATTTCGATGAAACTTGGCACGCAGGTACCTTTTCACAATGCGCCGGCCCCAGTCACTTTTCGGGTCGTAATGTCTACCCAAACTCCCCCTGGTAGTAGAATTAGTTTGGAAATCAACAATTGTTTGTTCGACCTCATGTCATTGCATTTCCTTTTGCTATCCAGTCCACAACTCCCTTAGGAGGTATGGGTTATGTAATCGTATTAGGCTTGGAACAGATATTTTATTTGGACGCAAAGCAAAGCTCAAATCAAACAATGCAGAATCGCGATGTTATTCAAAGTAACATTTACGGTCATTCGTCCAATAAGTCAAGTGATCACTCACTCGGTATTAACCAATCGGTTGCTTTGATCTAGAATAGCCAAGGGTAGAAATCTGCGACCAGTCGACAAAGGAAGTCGATTGCTAAGGCAAGGAAAAGTTGTAGCTAATTTCTTATTTCGAATACGTGTTAAAGATAATTTCGAATACGGGTAAACCACACAACTAGTTGTCCGCTGTAATACTATATCTCTGGCCTTACCTTTATTCATGTTATTTTTCATTTCAAGTCGAGTACGCATGCGGAAACGGATACGTGCATGTTCGCGTTTACAGCTCAAAGGACCGCCACGACCCTTACGAGTTTATTGGCGTCGAAGGTGAATGGAATACAACTGGGTGTTACTATGTTAACCTCGAAAAAACTTATGCTCAAATAGAATTGTACTTCCAACCAGAATCCTGTGGCCTACAACCTGTAAGTAGGCCTATACTTCATTAGGATTGTGACCATTGTCATATCAGTCCATGTCATCTGTTCTTACTTAATGTGAAGTCATAAACATCTCAAATTCAGTTTGGTAGATTGCTAACCCGTAGGATAACACATTTCATTTATCTGATAATTGATGGGCTAATTCGTTTGAATGCCTTGTTGATTATCCCAAGTTTTATATTTTTGTGACGTCATAAAAACTATATTCATTTTTTAGCTGAAAACATTGGAAAAATCTCTTTTCCTCTTATAATTTCAAAATTTAGTTCAAAACAAGAAAAATGCCAACTATATCTGAACCTCGGATTTCAGAACTTCTAAATTCATTTGGCATTTTTTTTTAATTGGAACTAAAATTTTGTAGTTATCAGAGAAATTGTATTATTTCAATTTAGTCTTTCGATGACATCACCGACTCAGTTCTAAAAAATGATACCAACATGGCAAAAAGGTTGGCTATTTTAAACAAAAAATGGTTTCTATCAGAATAATACCATTGTCGACAATCCTAAATCAAAATATTATAATAGAATGCCGTGTTAATGATATTGGATATGAAAAAAAAAATTCTTGTCTGAATTTAATCATTTTCTACAGGACGATGGTGAGGTTTCCTTCAAAGTCCAGATATCATTTAACGCAAAGATAGTACAAGCTGGGGATTCGTTGGTTAACATTACGTGCAATGTATCAAAATCAGGGTCAGAGTTCGTTGACATGAACGTTGGCATTTCAAT
>JAOXYC010210905.1:0-16830 GCA_028565715.1 Phoronis pallida
CATTACTTGCATAACAATTACTCAGCTAATAATATTAATCCATAAGGGTACTGATTGCACCCGTTTTTCTGAGGAAACGGCTAAATTGACAAGAACCTTGTTGGTGCCACTTGAGGCATATATGTCATAGTAAAAGAGCATGTTTTCTATGACCATCACTTGTAAAAAGTCTCTGCTTGAAGGCTGGCAATTTTTTCTGGACACCCAAAATGGATATATGCCCTTATGCGTCCACATATTTATATGTGATCGCATATTGTTGTCATCCGGGTCAGGTCGTCCGTTGTCGGTCGTCCACAATTGGTTTCCGTTGATTATTTCCAAAACCACTTGACCGATTTTGATGAAATTTAGTACACATGTTCTGGGCAATGACGGGCCGGAACGAAAAGATTTTCAGGTCGTGACCTTCACTGAGGCTCCCCCTGGTGGCAGAAAAGAGCGGAAATCGCAGTAATTGGTTTCCGTCGATTTTCTCCTGAGCCGCTCAACGGATTTTGATGAAACTCAGTACACATGCTCTGAATGATGATTGGCCGGAATGAAAAGGTTTTCAGGACAGCATGTCAACCTTAACAACCTCTGTTGGCCAAATTTGTTCGTTAAAAATCGTTGTTAATGGTTTCCGTCGATTTTCTCTGAAACCGCTTAAGGGATTTTAACAAAACTTGGTACACATGCTCTAGTTGATGATTGGCCTCCATCGAAAAATTTTCGGAACTTTCTAGTCAACCCAAGCTCCCCTTATTGGCCAAATTTAATCGTTAAAAATCCATATGATTGTATGGTTTTTGTTGATTTTCTCCCAAACCCCTCAAGTGATTTTGACAAAAATTGGTACACATACTCTGGATGATGATTGGCCACCAAAGAAAAGTTTTCGGAACTATAAGTCAACCTTAGCTCCTCCTGTTGGCCAAATTTGTTCGTTAAAAATCCAAATTAATGGTTTTTGTTGATTTTCTCTCAAACCCCTCAAGCGATTTTGACGAAACTTGGTACACATTCTCTGGATGATGATTGGCCGCAACAGAAACGTTTTCGGAATTTTAAGTCAATCCTAGCTCCTCCTGTTGGCCAAGTTTGTTTGTTAAAAATAGTTTTCGCTGATTTTCTCTGAAATGCTCAAGCGATTTTGACAAAACTTGGTTGTCCTCTACATTATCTGACTGATAATTAATTGGCTGCCAAAGGAAAATGTTTTGTGGTGACATTTCAATTCTTACCCTTCCTGTTGGTAAAAAATGAAACTTAGTATACTTGGTGTTGATTTGCTTAAACATAAAGAAGCTGTGAGGTCTCCCCTGCTCCAACATTTGTTCAATTATTCCTGATTTCTGTTGATTTTTATTCTCTCACTGTACCCCCCACGTGGACGCATCTTTTAAGCGATGCTCTAGTTTAATTTTGAACGTAGAAAAATAATTCTTATTTTCATTTTTCCTCTCAAGACCTTTCCAGTGATATTTCAAATTTCAATTTAACAGATTTTTTAATGAAAAGACGCTCTGATCGACGCTAGTTTGATTATCACAAAATTTACTAAAAATAATCAAAACATAATGAAAAAGAGGCATCTATTGCAGCGTTGATTGTTAAAATACGTTAAATTGACATTTGAGAGGAACAAATAAATGCAAACTATATTTTTGTACGTTAAAAATCAATTGTTAAAATACGTTAAATTGACATTTGAGAGGAACAAATAAATGCAAACTATATTTTTGTACGTTAAAAATCAAAAAAAGGTTATGGCCAGATATGTGAATATGTGACGTCAAAGATACCTAGAAAGTGTACATCATTTTACAGAGAGGAGAGGATAGCTGAGTTGTTGCCCATCATATCAAGCTTTGACCTGTGTATCCAGCTCTTGTCTATCAATGTCATACTTACCCTACATTATTTTATAGAGAGGAGAGGATAGCTGAGTTGTTGCCCATCATATCAAGCTTTGACCTGTGTATCCAGCTCTTGTCTATCAATGTCATACTTACCCTACATTATTTTATAGAGAGGAGAGGATAGCTGAGTTGTTGCCCATCATATCAAGCTTTGATCTGTGTATCCAGCTCTTGTCTATCAATGTCCTACTTACTCTCTAGGTTATTTTACAGAGAGGAGAGGATAGCTGAGTTGTTGCCCATCATATCTAGCTTTGATCTGTGTATCAGTGCTGCACCAGCTCTTGTCTATCAGAGAACATCCACCTCAGCACCACAGGTAAGCACTTTATTCAATTAAAAAATCAGATTAAAAGAAATCTGACAGACGATCTTTATCACATAACTACACAACTATTATGAACTATTATGACATCCCACAACATTTATATTACATCCTACGTCATTTATATAGTTACATTAACGCTGGGATTAATTTTCACAGAATTTCTTTGTTTTTCAGTCTTGATTAATGTTATGTGATAAAATGATTCTCAAATTCATGGGAAGTAATACAACCTTTTATTTGATTTGATTTTGAAAAATCATAGAACTCACCAAAGGCTCGTTCTATGATTTTTCAAAATCTCATCCAATAAAAGGTTGTATTACATCCCATTCATTGTAAGAATCACTTTTTACGGGCTTGCATGTGACTTTGTCTGATGATCAGTCGAGTGGTACTCTAAGATTTCAATATAGAGATTATCATCCGTTGCGATACTTCATTATAAATAATTATGAATCTGTTCCAGCAACTATTTTGGTCACATCATGTGTCCTTATTCCCTCAACTGGGGAAAATATTATGAAAAATGTTTCATGGCCTGGCTGGGGGAATTAGGTCACGTGACCCAAACAGTTGCTTGAACAGATTTATAATTATTCATAATAATTCATAATAATCTAATTTTTCAGAGTTCAGTGGTCTGTGGGTATTCTTTAGAAGTGAACGCATCAAGTGACATTGATCTCTACATCAGTACAAACCAGGTTCATCTATTACGAGATCTCGTTGACTACAACTTCAACATGCTTCTACAGTCAAAGCCCGATACCACTGATGCCGCAAGAAATGAAACCACAAGCCGCAAAGCAGCGGAACTCTCCAAAAACGATAGCGGGATTGATAGTGAGGTGTCCGCAAAAGTAGCACCCAAAGTAAGACATGATGAAATGAATGAGTCCGCACTCAGTTTGACACCATTTGAAATACTGCTGACCGCTCATACAATATCTGTCACGTCATATTCGCACAAACACAGCGAATCTTTGCAGAAGAAGAGTAGTAGCCATGAAAGCTTTGATGCAAGTTCTCACAAACATTCCCTGGTTGTGCGTAAGAAAAGTGACCTAGATTGGAAGGGAGACAAGAAGAAAGATGATCAAAGATCGGACGCGGCCAGTATTGATTCCCGGGAAAGCCTCCAGGAGTCGTCACGATCATCAAAATCGTCACACTCATACGAAGCCTCTGTAAGCTCACAGGCATCAACGTTGGATAGTATTTTACAAACTCCAAAAAGGAGGTCCAATGAACAAGTGGTGCCATTCGTATATATGTCGTTCTCCCAGCCACATACTGTCATACACTGCTCACCAGAGGGCGATAAAGTAGAGGCGTCATGCTTCAGTGCTGTAGTCAAGGGTGCCAAGCCAGGACATGTGTTGAACGGTATGAGGGAGTTACTCCTATGAATTTGTGTTTTTGAATCCATATAAATTTTGTTTAAAAAAACTGTAATATTGAGATTACAAAGGGTCAAGAAGACTAGGAATATTGCATGATCATTTAGTTTTTACTTAAAAAACGCAGGACAAATTAACAAACTGAGATCTAAACTATGAAGTTGAAGGGGCAATAGAAAGGAGCGTGATAAAATGTTGAGGACTAAAATGTTCTATAAACACTTGGTTGTATCATCATTAAAAATATAAAATTCTTATTAATAAATGTTTACTGAATTTAAATCACGACTTTTTTACTAACCAAAATATGCTTACCATTATAGTGGTCAATCTTGTCACCCTCATTCGGAACTTAAAGATTTGCATGTTTTGTCATTCCAGATGAGTGTAAAGTGATTCCTGACACCAATGATTTCCAGATGGTTTGGTTAGAATGTCGGCCAGGGGAGATGAACCACAGGACTGGAATACCACCAGCACTTTATACTGTAACGGTCACAGACTTTATGTTATCACCAGGTATATTTAAAATTTTTATGTAATTTTTATACGTCCACATATTTATATGTGATCGCATATTGTTGTCATCCGGGTGGTGGTTGGTCGTCCGTCGTTGGGCGTTGGTCGTCCACAATTGGTTTCCGTTGATTATTTCCAAAACCGCTTGACGGATTTTGACAAAATTTGGTACACATGTTCTGGGCGATGATGGGCCGGAATGAAAAGATTTTCAGGTCGTGACCTTCACCCAGGCTCCCTCTGGTGGCAAAAAAGAGCGGAAATCGCTGTAATTGGTTTCCGTCGATTTTCTCCTAAACTGCTCTAGGGATTTTGACTAAACTCAATATATATGCTCTGAATGATGATTGGCCGGAATGAAAAAGTTTTCAGGATGACATGTCAACCCTAACTCCCCCTGTTGGCCAAATTTGTTTGTTAAAAATCGTCGTAAATGGTTTCCGTTGATTTTCTCGAAAACCCCTCAAGCGATTTTGAAGAAACTTGGTACACATGCTCTAGTTGATAATTGGACGCCACAGACAAGTTTTCGGAACCATAAGTCAACCCTAGCTCCCCCTGTTGGCCATATTTGTTTGTTAAAAATCCGTATTTAATGGTTTTTGTCGATTTTCTCCGAAACCCCTCAAGCGATGTTGACTAAACTTGGTACACATACTCTGGATGATGATTGGCCGCAACAGAAAAGTTTTCAGGACTTTAAGTCAACCCTAGCTCCCCCTGTTGGCCAAATTTGTTTGTTAAAAAACCATATTTAATGTTTTTTGTTGATTTTCTCCGAAACTCCTCAACAAGCGATTTTGACGAAAATTGGTACACATGCTCTGGTTGATGATTGGCCGGAATGATAATGTTTTTGGGACTAAATGTCAACCCTAGCTCCCCCTGTTGGCCAAATTTATTTGTTAAAAATTGCTAAAATTGGTTTTCGTGGATTTTCTCCGAAACTGTTCAACCGAGTTTGATGAAACTTAGTACATGATTATGCTCTGGGTGATGATTTGCCGAAATGTGAACCTAAGCTCCCCCTGTTGGCCTAATTTGTTCGTTAAAAATGGTTTTCGTGGATTTTCTCTGAAACTGCTCGAGCGATTTTGACAAAACTTGGTAGGCCTATACAATATCTGACTGATAATTGGCTGCAAGGAAAAGGTTTTGGGGCGACATTTCAATTCTTACTCCTCCTGTTGGTAAAAAATGAAACTTGGTACAGATGTCCTTGGTATTGATTTGCTTAAACATAAAGAGGCTGTGAGGTCTTCCCTGCTCCCACGTTTGTTCAATTATTCCTGATTTCTGCGATTTTTATTCTCTCAATGTACCCCCCACGTGGACGCATCATTTTAGCGTTGCTCTAGTTGTATTTTTTTCACAGGTTTTTCAGCAAAATTTCTCAAAAAAACCTTTATAGTGCAATTTTTAAAAAGAAAAAAAAACAGAATCTTGACTATTTCGTCATTCTTACATTGGGCAATTCTGTTTTCAAAAATTAGAACAACTTTGTCCTATTTTTCTCCTAGTTTGAGCAGTCCATATTACGGATTTAGTCATAAATCCATCATCAGATGAGTAGATACACAGTACAAAACAGGAAAACAATTTCAAAATCTAGACATTTATGTCACATCAAAATTCATGTGTACACTGTTTGCTGGCTCAAATATAAATGCGATGACTACCACAGGTACAAAGGAAAGGGACCCACATTTCTGTTCAAAGAACGTTCAGCATGAAACTCACTGATGAATAAACTTTCTTTGATGAGAAGTTTTGTACTGTATCTACTCATCTGAATAAATCCGAAACGTTATACCATGAACATTTGCGTCTTCACTTATTTCTTCAACTTCATTATTTATTATCAAATGGTACTTTATTCTGTTAGGGCTCAGTGTCAATTAGTGTTCTATTGTCATGGCTTCTTGATATCTTTGTGGTAAAATGTGATTAAAACTTAAATTTATTTTCAGCGGACATCAATTTGAGAATTGAGAGACCAGTTAAACTTAACCTGTGTCTGAGCAAACTGAAGCAAATTGAGAGCTTTGTCAGTGAATTGTTTCCAACAACATTGTCTGATGCTGAAAAGCGGCAGGAATCCGGTAATTATTGAATAAAACTGAAAGATATTTTGTGAATTATGAATTTTAACTAGTTTTTCAATGTGAAATAAGGAATTTGATCCGGGGATTTTAATGTTAGTAGCACACATCTAAGTTTGATGGGCATAGACATTACTCAAGATACTCAAAATCACTGCAAGCTTTTAAAATGCCTCAACACGACTTTATAGGGCTGAACAATTTAAAACTGACACAACCCAACTTTAAATTAAAAATATTTCGAAGGACTGACTTCAAGCCTTACTCATATTTTTCCTATAATTATAAACAGCCATTGTGGACAAATTTACTTTTAAAAACTTCACAATGTACTATCCATTTATCAGTCCATTTCTATATGAAAAATATTTATTATCTGATTACAGGAAAATCCCAGAAAAGTGACAAACAGAAGGAATCGCCAATTTTCTCTGTGCTATCTAAAGTTCAACATGTTGCCATAGCAACTGTACAGTTTGTGGTGGACTTTGAGACTCAAGTGAACTCCTCACTTGCTGGGGTCCTACTCACTTACTCAACATTTAAAGGAGATGTGGAGCTTAGCTGTGATGCAAAAGGTAACATTGGTGAGACGAACGGTAACCGTAAACTCCATAATGCGTGCCCCCTGACAGCAATTATAGGATTTTATTTCACAAAGTGCCCATCCATGAGACTTTAATGAATGTCAACATACAATCATGCTAACTTTCTCCTTGTGAAAATGAAAGTTGGGAGTATTTTAAGTAATTTTTCGGAGTTTTTGCAAAAAAAAATGTGTTAATATTTTTAAAAAAAGAAGTAAACACCAAAAATGGCTAATAAGCTGTTAGTGACCAAAGTGAACTTTTTAAGTACCCTAGATGCTTATTAGGGAAAATATGGTTTTTGCTTTAGCCAAATTGGAAAAAGGGTTTTTTTGTTATATCATGTCAGCATGTATAAGCAAAATAATGTGAATTAGGCTTTAATGTAATGTGCAATTTCGTAAAACAATAATGCAAATCTGATCCCCCGAGTTTCAGGTTTATTTAGTAGCGTATAGCACCAATGGCACTTTTCTTTAAATTTATTTTTGAAAGCATTTTTTCATGGTCTTACGTTTCTTCGCATTCTTGATGTTGTGCATAATCTGACACATTTCCTTTGTCTCCAAAAATATCAACTATTCTGTTTCAGAGAAGTCTATTACATCGTATCTCAACATAGGAGAAGCCATGATGAAAACTCTGTATGAAAAGTCATCTCACTCACTGATTGGGCCCTTCACCATGGATATGTATTTAACTTGTGACTGGTGTCCTCACAGTGGACCAGCGTGGTTGCCAAGGACACTGGTTTCCATGGAGATGGGAGTGGTACCCATCCACTTTGGTCAAGAGCATGTGATGTGCTTGGAAACCATAAAACAATGTCTCGGCAAATACCATAAGGTTCCTACAACATTTTTCAAAAATTCATTTTTGAATAGAATACTCTGCCATTACTAATTATCTCTTTAAATATTTTTAATTATTGTGTAACAATAGTAAATTTCTATGGAAACATAGACAATGTTTTGATGCCCCATGGAGAGGAGTGGACCAGCGACTTAAATTTAGTGTTTTGATTAATCATCAACTTTCTTTTAATTTATTTTATTGCAACTGTAAACATTACTTTAATTTGATAAAATATGTTACAGGTTAAATCAGAAGAACAAAAGACAACAGTCAAAACATTGGGCAAACCCGAGTCTTCTGAAGTCCCACCTGTTCAGAGCTTGTCATTTGACAGTTGCGATGATTTGAGATCGGGTGCCTTTCAGTATATTATGAGGGATGGTGAGTGTAAATTACAAAATCATAAAAAATGCTTCAATTTTTAATCCCATGTTGTGTATAGCTTAGTCCCACTGTTGCGATTTTTGGCTGCAAACTAATACGAATTGCCATTCGTATTGCATCACACTCCACCTTTTCGTGTCTATTCGTATTGTATTCCTACTGGTTCTCAAGCCTTGTCGCGCCACATACACCGTATTGGATCCCAAGCTGTAATACAATTCAATAGGAATTGCAAACTGATGAGTAAAAGCATCGCATCAATTCGTATGCGATATCATTCATATCAGTTCCTATTGATTTGCAGAAAATATTCGCAACAGTGGGACTGGGGCTTTAGATTACTCATCAAGTATAATGATATATGAATGATTTTGTTTCTTGGGGGCAGTTTCAGCAATGTTGTTTGCATTCAAAATTGTTGAAAAATGCATATCTTGAAGTCCTTCAAACAACAAAAAATAACCATTACGTTTCAATTCTGAACATAAACATGTATTGAGAACCTTTTATTTTCACTGCTAAATGTGACATTCCTTAGGGCTTCTCCAACGTAAGAATTGTTTTATATGCAAGTAGGGAGACTGTGAACTTACTAATAAAATTACATTATATTTTACATTGATTACAGATTGTCCTTATCTTCTGCCTGATCCTGGTGAGATTGTCTTCTGTTCAGAATCGACCAATCACAGTAGTGCAATGACTTGGTGTTATCCACAGCCCAGGGCCCTTACTAAGATGCAAGTTTTACCGGTGCCATTCAATGAAATTGATACCTCTGAAAAGGTAAAATATGTTCTGATTTGCGCAGGATTTTTGCAATTCTTAAAATGAAATATATGAAACTCTTTTATTAAAATAAGTCTGTGTCATTAATTCAAGGTAGGCCTCAAATAGATATGATATAAGATATTAAACAATTGATGCTTGTAATTTTGATGTACTATGAGGAGCAATCACTGAAACATCATGAACGTTGTAATTCTGTCAACAAAAATTGAATTTCTTCTTAACTACCATACACACCCAGGTATAAGTCCACACCCTTTTTTGATGAAATTTCAATTTTGTGCTCGTACCAAAATGCATGTAAAATCACACTCGGGTATAAGCCCACCACAGTTTTCTCAGCATTCCCAATCTACAAGCCCTTGGACTTATACCAGGGTGTGTACGGTATACAATTATTCGGTTTAAAAATAATTATTGGCATTGTTTCTGACAACATTGTGTCTTGATATTCCAGATTCAACCCCAAGCTGTTCTTCAATACTGGGATGTTCTTAACAAAGTCTTCATAAATGTGGCCAAGTTCAGTCTTTCAGAGTTTGACTCGCATGACGTCAAGTTATCAGATCTCTCAAAAAATGTGTCTCAGATTTGGAGAATTGTTCTCGAATCCGTCTCAGCAGCTGATGCCAGTTTTGTGGGGTAAGTAAAGGAAAATTTTTGTTTACCCTTCCATATTTGGGGTTGGGTTTCGAATACCTGACTGTGTGATGTATAATTTTCATGATAAAATATGTTTTCGAAAACCGTTGAGTATATAAAATATAAAAACATGTGGTGTGAACAGACTTGTCATATATTATAACAATTCCCGCCGATTCTACTTTACTTTTGATGTTCACCAGACGAAGAACCAGCTGTGATTGTAATAAATTCAACCTGTAAAATTAAGGTGTTTTAATGTTTTTATTTGATATAATTTTCATATTAATTGCTCTAGTATGTTCTGCAATTTGAAAAGTGATAAACTATATCTATCAGATATAGGGATGTTTCTAGAAACACAGTCAGAGGAAAATTACCTTGACAGTTTCGACAGTAAACTACATGCCTTGATAATTTCCTCTGACTGTGTTTCTAGAAACATCCCTACATGATTCCTGCCAGTCAGCAGAACCTTTTTAGTAGTATATCTATCAGATGCTTAACAACATTTTTTCTTATTTTGAAGGATGCGATAAAAATGAATCTATGACCAAGTGTTTGAAATATTTCCTTTATTATTGATGGTTCTTTTAAATAATTCATTCACCTTTTTGACCTCTGCTTCAGTCATGCCAGGCCACCTCAGATTGTATCTCCCATCTCATTGGCTGCCTGTGTTCAGGTCAACTCATGCTTCCAACCTCAACTTGTACCAGCACTTCAGGTTGCGCTAGTCATGTCACATGTAGAGGTCCATTTGGAAAATCACCTGAAACATCTGGGAAAAGGTAACACTTTGAAAAAGGTGTCTGGTTATTGGCTACAAAAGAATTTAAAAAATAGTAATTTTATCATACTTTGGGAGTACATTCATGCTACAGTAAAGTGTGACATTAGTTTATTTATTAATTCTCCTTTGTCATAAAAGGTACTTTAAAATTTTCAGTAGTTGCTTGACATGAACTTAATTTTTAACATGCTCAATTTCATACAGACTCCACTAGGGTTTGTAAGTGGAGCCTAGTTTTACACATTTTCACACAGTTCCGGCTTCTAATTGTGTTGAAACTTCACAAGTCATAATTAAAGTTTTAATAAAAAATTAATTTTGTTTGTGTTCAGGTACACCGGACAAACTGCAGCCATTTGTATTAGACCAGAGCATGCCAACATGTCAGGAGTTTATGACAATCACTCTAGATAATCTTCATGTGAAGAACACGGCCTGGATGTCTCCAGATATCAAGATGGATGCCGAGGTAATGGAAATCCACTGGACATTTAGAATGTGCTCTGATCGAATCATGCTGCATATACTGAATATTTGAAATGGTTTTCTCTTCTGCCATTATTAACATGATCATTTATTGGTAAAGCGATCGGTTAAAATTAATTGTTTTCATCAAACATTGTCAGAACATTTATTGGGAAAGTGCAAATTAACTGATGTATGGGCTGTAATTTGTAGATACGACTTTTAAAAGGCAAAAAGTGCATTTTATTTTCAATTTATATTCAGAATAGTGTAGATTGAATCTTAATATTAAATTTCTGCCATAATCCTAAATGTAACCCAATAATTACTTCATTTTGTAACACTGCACTAACTGCAGTGACTGAAGTAAAGCCAATATAATAAAATGCAATAATTATAACATTTATTATTATTTATTTCAGCTATCTACAAGCATAAGTAGCCAAGTAGTAGAGTATCGTAACTTGCTGATGCAGTCACTGGTCGACCAATTTGATGTTAATATGACACTCACTGCAAACTTGGGTCCTCAAATGAAGGTATTGTACTACTTTTACTTATTACAATCTGGTGGCTATCTGGCGAGAGACCTAAATTCATACGCCAAAAACGTAGGTTTGATTCTAACCAGTGCCAGGTAGACTTCTTTATATGAGCATTGTAAGAAGGGGGCCTTTCACTCCTCTCAACTCACAGTTTTAGTTGTGAGAGAGAAATTGTATTTATAATAATCAAATAATTGTAATTTTTTTTTTTTGCAATATAATGTTCTCTTTCTTAAAAAACTGACGACATTTGTGGACGACCAATGTTGAACAACATCTTTTCAGCCTACACTGGGGTAGTTGATTTTTAAGATGGATTAAGCACTAAACATCTTGATGAAAAGTGTTTCTCATTGTCTCCAGTTTTGCATGGTAAAACAACTTCAATGACTTGGTGACTTACGTTTATTTGGCAGAGCCACAATTTTTCTGACCCCCATCTAAGGTGTTGTTTGAAATAAACAAACCATTTGAAAAATTTGAATATTGTATTTGCTCAAACGTAGTTGTATTTGGTTACCTGTCTCTTTATTACAGGATGTTGAAACAAAAGTGATGTTCGAGCCATTGTGCCTACACATTGGCCAAGGTGTCATACACACTATGAATAGTGCAATACAAGCATGGAAACAGGTAACAATTTTTTCCTAAACCCCTGTATAACTTTCAGGAATTCAAACACAACTTTTGAATTTTTGAACAACTTGAGCAAGTTGGGCCAACTATTACTAGCTGAAGTGAATGATTTTGAAATTTTGGAAAATATTCGAGAGGGAATATCAACAACGCCGAATTGGACCTGAATCTAGTTTCAGTACACTATATGGTCAATGTGAAATTCATGGATGTTGGAGGGTGTTCAGGAGAGGACTCTACATTTTTTCAATGGGATCCATACATTTTTCTCCAAAGTACATTGAATCTATAAAGTTAACATTATTTCATCAAAACAAATGAAACATTTTATGTTACTTGCATTCAGTAACAATTAATGAAATCTTGTTTTCTTGTTTCAGCTGGATAAAGCTGATAATGACAGAGTCGTGATGAGTTATTATGTGTTGTGTAATGACACACAAGAGACCATGCATATCAGTCAGGTAATATCCTACTCTAAATAGGCCAGTTTGTCCACCTATGTCTCAGTATTGTGTCTTAAGTCTTGTATATTCGGTAAGCAAGCCCTACTTAGTACACAGTTTACGTTCGCAAATACACAGCAAAGGTCTCAAAAATATGGCTTGCAGGACAAGTGTAACTCTGCCATGGCCCCATAAGCTGGGTTTTGGGTGGGGTTGTGTCGTTGCTCTATGTCGTAAGCTGTGTTTGTGCAGCCGTTGCAGTGTATTTGCGAATGTTAGTCGTGTTCTATGTAGGGCTTGGTAAGGTGGAAAATGTTCACTTGAAAGAGAACATTGAATATGAAGCTTGAAAAAATAAAAATACCCTTGCAGATAAAAATGATCATTGTGTAAGTATGGTTCTGTATAATTTATTACATTTATTTTCTTTTCGTTCTACTGTTTGTAGGTGGACACAGATGAGAATATTGTACTGCAGCCTCGTGAGATGTCAGCTTATAGTTGGAGAACTCCACGGAGGAAACAAGTAATAATATGTTCATGACTTAGTCAATAGGCATTATGAGTTATCTTGACAATTTATAGACCCAACTTTGTGGATCAATCTAAGCTTGCCAAAGTTAAGTAGAACTGACAAAATGCATTCAGAATACATAGAATTATGTCAAAAATTGATGTGAAACCTGCCAATTCTTATTTAGTTTCATTGTTTATTCAATGACTTAAACATGTCTGTTCGCCAGTGGTTTTGCAAGATTTAAAAGTTAATTATTAAGATTTTGTTTTTAATTTGCACTCTCAGCCGAAGAAAAAACCACCCTTACTGTATACTCATTGTTTGGAATCAGATCTTAATTTTTTGTAAGCGACCAGGGTTTAAAAAATTCACATTATTTTGCTTTAATTTCCAGTTGTTACACATTTGCCTGGAGGGGATGGGTTGGAAATGGTGTGATCCATTTTCACTGGAGACAGATGGTACAATACTACGGGTCATAGAGAGTGCACAACAGAGGTCTTCATTGCTCATTAAGATCAAGAAGATATCAAATGTACAGAAACAGGTAGATATTGGCATCAGAAAAATATTGAGTCGAAGAGACATTTGTTTGCCATGTTTGTTCACAAAAATGCAATAGGTGGCAGCACCAGATATTGATGTTTTGGACAAAAGATCATAGAATTCTATAATTTCTCGTCTTGTTTCCATTCATTTGCAATGTGAAAAATAACATACATTTTGGTTTGGTGTGTATTGTGTCAACTAGGACAATTAATATCCAATGAAATTTCTCATAATGATCGAGTCACAAAATTTGTTTATAATTAATAAAACGTTTGTCTAGTTGTCAAAAATGTTTTAACTTGCAACCCTAAACAATCAACATTTTACAGTATTCCTTGATTTGTTTTTTCACATTGCGTTTTTTGGAATCCTTTAGATCATCATCAGTGGTCAGTTATACGTCAGCAATAGACTGTCTCAACATCTAGAGGTGAAGGTCATGACCCCTAAACAAGAGAAGACCTCCGTTCTCGGCTCATGCCAATCCATTGCCAGTTATGTCATGGAACCCTCTGATATCGTCGGGTTAAAGATCCGACTCCTAGGGGTCAAGAAACCCTGGTCACATGAGCTGCCGATTGTTGGTGAGAAATGCAAGGATCACCGATTGGTTAAGATTCCTATAGGAAGTGAGAGTAGCTATATTCATGCATGGTGCACCGTGGTCAAACAGGATGTTGCAAACGTTCAGCAGACACTCGTAAGTTTTAGGTTGAGTACACACTCAGGAGGCTCATTTAGACTTTGTTAAGAAACTTAGTATGCAGATTGAAAAATGCAAATCTATCTCTTGTTGCAGAAAGGTACAAACTTATATAATTAGTGGTAATGTCATAATGCAACATTGCTGAAATTTCCATTCTTGAGAATTGATGTTTTCATTCTGTAAATTCCAAAAATGCAAAATTGGCCATATGTGAGTATACGTTTAGCTTCTGTGTTCAATCTATACTAGTCATACGTTTGGCTAAATTAATATGAATCCACGAAAACTAACAAATGTTCAGTATCCCAATCTTATTGTTAAATGGAAAATCTGTTCCAGAATCGTAGATCACATTCACTCATGTTATAATTCCAGGTTTTGGTGACTCCACTGTTTGTGATGAGGTCATACTTACCGTTTCCAGTCCTGATGAACATCAGTACACCACGAACGCACACCACATATCAGGTTACTGTGGAGGGGTTTGGTGTGGAGAGGGAACTTGTGGGAATTCCGGGGGATAGGGATCATAGTATCTCATTTCAGACGAGGTACGAAATGGCTAGATTTGTTTCTTAATTTGAACAATGGGAGATTGCAGATTATTCTGCTCATTGCTTTGCACAATGTTCTGTTCTATCTCTTCTGTGGACAAATCTTAAGAGAATGGGTCAGGGCTTTTCCAACTGGTTGCTTGAAATTATTTATTGTTAAAAATAAACCATAAAAATAATTCAGTTCAACAATTGCTCTCTGCAAAGATGGGGGAATAAAAACGCCCTTGAGAGTATAGATTATATAAATGTGACAACTTACCAGGGAAAAGGGATGGGTGGGTGACAATTTTTTCAAAGTAATTGAATTTGCTGATGAAAAAACCTGAGTGTGAAAACTGAAGAAAAATAACAGATTTAGTGAGTGCGAACAAAGAAATGGTGACTCGCTAATAAATATGTCCTCGATAAATACATTTAACCGTGGGTTAAATTCTATTTAACTCCTGAAAATTTGAAAAATAATTCATTAATTTTCACAATATATTTTAATTTATGACAATTTTGAATATCCTACATTTTTGGCCTTCTCATGACTAATCTGATATAATTTTGTATTCTATTGGTATTCTATTCTATTGGCGTAACAAATAATCAATCAATCAATCAATCACTCTAGATTTCCTCATTACAGCATGGCATCTGAGTGCAGTCCACCAGCTATGCTGACATCAGGACATATTGAACAAGTCAAATGGGACAAGATATCAGAATCACGCACTTTCGAAGATCTCTGTTATGACTGGGAAAAACCCGCTGATGAGTGTGGGCTGTTCCAGAACGGCTTTGAGAATCTTAAGTAAGGGGTTTCTTAATTTATTTGATGTCATTTTGAATTTAACAACCATGTCCCCTGCAAGGTATAGTTTAAAGTTACCCTTACTGAAAACAGTAAATTCATCCAATTCCTTAATGGGAGGATCTCTGTTTACAAAAAACTAAATTGATTAATGATTAAATTCTTTCAATTAAATTTGGGGAAAAAATATTTGTGGTGATTTTCACACTATATAAAGCTGATTTGTTGAAAAAATAAATTAAGGAAATTAACTTTTTACCTGTTTAATGCTACCCTTGATGAAACCATGTTCCCAAAATTGTATGAATGTGCAAAATTGTACTTTCAGTTGGTTTGTATAGATACTCCAGCTTCTTTTTGCGAAGTTAAGTTTTCATATAAAAATGAGTAGAAATGTTAATGTTTCTTTTCTTTATAGTCAGAGTATCTCGAGCATGAGCGACAATCACGAGAGTAGTATCATACCAAATATGGACATCACACTGGACTACAAACAGTTGTGGGCGGGGTGTAACACGTTACTCATAGAGACGGCCCCGCCCTATCTCATGATAAACACCACAAATCTAGACATTGTCATTCACCAGGAAGGGCTACCTAACGCTGTGATGAAACAGAAACAGTATTATGTTCCTTCTCTCCCTCAGGTAGGGGGTAAACAATATTATTACCCAGCTATGGAAATTTTGCCCTGATACCTCAAAATTTGCCCTTTACGATAAAGTCAAAAATCGGTGATAGCGCCACGTGCCGGCCGCATATCGATATGATGCCCTGCGTTTTGAATTAAACACTGTGCATCTCACTGATGAATTAAACGCAGTCGTAAAATACATGTAAAAATGGCAGACAACACAACACTCTCTCAATGACAAACTTTTAAATTTCCATAGCTCGGTAATAAATAGATTATGACCTATAACACTATAAAACATTATACACACTATAATGATGTGAAATTACAACATTAACACACGCTGTATGCTTTAATATTTCAATGCCTTTCTTCACCTGAAACCAATGCATAGGCAGCCATTGTTGACTCAAAAATAATGTGGCTTAAGCCAATTTGTTTAGTGTAATTAATTGTTATCTTGAACCTTACTAATTTTTCATGTTCTTCCAATTAGTCCATATCGTTATGGAAAGAATTTAGCAATTATTTATCAGTTGTTAAAGATACTGTCTCCTTGTTGGTGGGGATCTTGTGTCAAAATTCAAATCAACTAGACAGTTTGTGTATGAGTCCTTTGATGAATATAATTAACCTGCATCTTAGTCAAAAAATTCAAAAAAATCGGGAAAAGGGT
>JAOXYC010210906.1:0-11329 GCA_028565715.1 Phoronis pallida
TGTAGGACTGTGAAACTTGATGCTAGGGTTACCCTGTTCTGTTCATGGTGTTGACAGCCAGTTAGTACACATGTTTTTATGTTTATTTATAAAAATGTTTGGCATGAAAAAATGGCTGGTGCTGTTTGAGAAACCTTTTTCTTAAAAGCATATACCGTGTGGATAAATTTTAAATTCAATTTCCATTTCACCTTTGTGTATTGGAAATTTTCCTTGGTGTGTATTTGGTGAATACATGTTTATTCTTTTCCATTGGCAACCTCTTGCACTCTTTTTTCCATGATCGGAACATTGGAGCATTTGGCAACTGTCAGTGTAATTGGAAGCAGCTAACAAGCAGTTCTATCATTTCACTCATTCTTTGAATCTAGGATGTGATTAAAGAAGATGACCATTTGATAACAGAACAGTGACCACATTGAGAAATACTTCACATTATCTATGTAGGGTCAATCACCTAGCTCTAGCTGTTAAATACTGGTACTCACCAATTACTCAATGTGTTAGACTTGCAGCCATGAGTCTACAAATCCAGTGAGTGGGTTTTAGAAATGCTTCGGTTTTTATCAATAATTTATGCCCTTCTATAATTTTTTTCCTGATCTTGATGGTTCAGATGATGAGCAGTTCTTTCCTATTGGAAATATGAACTGTAATCAATACATTATTCAACTGAACAATGTCTTGCACTCATTTGTTGGTAGTGCAAATATCCTATCTAACATTTTTTTCTGTATAAAATCAAATCACCTGCTTTAGTAAGGTCACCTGTATGCACTAACTAATCAATTACTACACTGGTTTCCCATTTGAAACTATTGACTCAAGCCAT
The DNA here is from genome assembly GCA_028565715.1 of Phoronis pallida. Classification (NCBI taxonomy): domain Eukaryota; kingdom Metazoa; phylum Phoronida; family Phoronidae; genus Phoronis; species Phoronis pallida. Next base: position 833 of record JAOXYC010210906.1, read on the forward strand.
TTGAAGATCTGTATGTATTTGGGTCATCTCTCTCACAACCCAGCCAGTGCCCTCTCTATTGCTCTGTAAACAGTGAGTGATGTAGGAGTTACCTGGCTGTCTGACCTTTCTTTCAATATTCAGATTGTTTGTGTGGTAGAGGTTGGTATATTCAACCTTACTTGTCAACAGAGTTTGACCTCCAGAAGTATTTCATTCAAAATTATATTTTCCACATTTTGTGTTTTTTTATTTTATACCATTTTCATTCCATAATGTTTCAAACATCGTTCCTAATCAGAATTAAGGTGATTCCATCATTTCTTATAAACGTCCTGCATCTAGTGCTATTGTTTCATCAAGCACTATTGTTTCAATTGGGGATGATATCGTACCATATTTCTGCACTGCATCCTGTGTAGCGCATGCAATGCATACAGATATGAAAATACAACGTGCTATGTAGTATGTACATGCAGCAATACAGACACATCATGCAATCACACCTTTATGCACTGGCTAGAAATGCAGTCTGATTTTTCCTGAACTAAGCAAGTTTACCACAGTTTGGTACGAGCTCGTTTAAGTCTCCAGACATTCCACCGGTTTCCTGTTTTCCCATGCATGCATTTTTGGTTCCACATTGATTTTTACATGTAATTCAAGACATCTCTAAAGTCTAGCCATCTACAGATCATTCACTGCTGAAGAAGAGTGCATTCCTTAATGTGGGGTTATCCAGGATTAGTTATGAACACAAACACCATTGCATAATATACTGCCATCCAAAGTGGCTTACCCTATTTATTTTATGATAATAGATAGATATCCATCATGTCATTTGTGTCAGAAAAGTGGAAAAATGCAAAAATCTGTTTAGTGAGAATCTGATAAAATTTGCTCAATGAATTTGTGTTTTGTTTTGATAGCTATTTTTGCTTAGAAGTTCTGCACAGTACAGTACTTATAATAACCCAGCCATTCTTTATTATTGATTTCTTTGTTCATATGCAGTCTGTAGCTGATCAATGTTAACCAATGATTCATCTGTCCTCAGATTCAACACCTGTTTATCTCCAGTGCGCAGCCAGGCAGCATTAGTTTATGCTAACTTGCTGTTAGTTAAAACTGGTATTCTGTTCAGTGCCATTCCATGTTTTAATTATCACATGTGTAATGTGCAAAAGGCTTAATTTTCCAATGGCTGAGGATCATCTTGGGAGATTTCAGAGCTGAATGCTTTATCAGTGTTTCTGATGCAGGCAAGAGATCTCTAATTTTTCCATTCCATCACTTGTGTCTGTTGCCTAGATTTGAATTCCAGACATTTATTGATAGTCAACTGGGACCAACAAAGTACAGTGTCCTGCTCAATGGTCAGAACATCACAGTCTTGTGTTGGTGTAAATAACCTAATTAATCAGGAATGCAGAAAAATCGGGGAGAGCCTCCCCTTCAGAGAACCAAACCCTAAATGTTAGCTGGGCAAATCAGTACTGATGCACTCACTTGCCCGACAAATAAAGGAATGGATCGAGATATGTGTTTGATTCCCTGTGCCAAGAGACTGATTTTGCTGTATACATATAATGAATTCTATGTACATGTAGCAGTCATATTTCTCTTTATAGACACACACAATTGATACCCAAGTTGACATAATTCACCATTCATTTAGCTACAATACACAGTAAACATTGTTCACCAAATATTCATACCTGTACTTCATTCAACAATATTTGTTGTTTTAATCAACTGAACAATGCCAGGTAAGCAGCAGACTTGTATACTGGCTCACTGTAGTACTGTGTTTGGTCAAGGTGTTTAATCGGCTTTTGAAGACCCTGTGAAAAGGGTTGAGCACTAGGGCAAATTCCTTGGTTAAATAGTTCCATTGAGTCCATATTGTGTTGGGTGGCTTGATCAAATAATCATTTGTGATTTATGATTCCTGTTTTTTTATTTTCAGCATGGCATTAAGTCTTCTTCATTATAGACCCTAATAAATGTATTTCAAGTCTTAGCCTGATGTGTGTTGGGAATTACCCTTGTTACCCCATACTTCTAATGTATAGGGTTTTATCAGAAAATAAGTTCCCTAGATGTTTTTCTTGTTTCATGCTTTCATTGCAGTTCAATTATTTGGACATCATTTACCTAATGAGTTGGTGATAATGGCTTATTGTCAATTTCCTTTATTATTTAGATGAAGCACATTGTCTATTTTAAGTCTATTGGCAAGGTTATTGATTTTTTCTACTGATGCTCAGTACAGATGCTGGTTGCCTTGTCTGGTTGTGAATGTCTGGGTTCACTCTCATATCATGACCTGACACATTGGAGGCCACAAATTTCATTCATAGATGTGTTCGTCTAAAAAACAGTACCTCACAGAACTACCTATTAAAAGTATTGCATTCCAATGTTTGTTTCAGGATGGCTTGCCACTATACATTATACAAGTTCAATTTTTTGATGAGTGATGTTTCAGGTAATGCTGTCTGTTTGATTTTATGATCTACAAGTCATACCAGTTTTCAGTGTAGATCATCAGAGCATGACCTTTCTGTTACTTAGCAACCATCAACATCTTATAAAACAAATACTTTACAAGGGTCATAACTGATGTCTTTTATTATCCTAAGAATGACTACAAAGCCATCAAGATTGATGGGGACTTTCATTGCAATGATGACAAGATGATGAGAAATGAAAATGTTTTTATAACCCACTGTCCTCTCTGTGTCATTAGCTCTGGTTTATGGGCATAAATTACTTTCATAGCTTTTTCAATGTACAATTGAAATGTAGACAGTCATCATAGCTTGAAATAAGCTCATTGTTGCAAACAACAGACTGAAACTATCCAGGGGGTCTTCCATTTTTTGCCAAAACTAGGTGACCGTTTTGAAGCGAGTCTGACAGTGGAGTAACGTCACAATACATTAGCTATCAGATTCTTGCGGAGAACAGACCCTCAAACAACATAACAGGGTTGTGGGAAACTCGCTAGCACCAACTGCAGGTTGCATTGCATAAACACGAGATGTTTTCACGAACATTTCTTTATAAGCTTTCATTGATCTGTGTTTTGAAAAACAAATGAAAAAAATAAAATGATCAGAACATGTTTTACTAATATCATTTCTCGATTGCCAATGAATCATAGCTAACTACAATGTGTGAAAAAAGCTTGAACCATTATGTAACTTGTATCAAAAAATGTACTTTACCAATTATGCAACGTTTGAATTCACCTCATATATTGTGAACACCACCATTATTCCCATTTGGCCATCAATTCTTAATGCCAATTGACAATCGATAACCGGGAGTACTGAACGTGTTAACATTTACATACAAAATCCTCATGTAATGTATTCCTTGAGGTTTTCATTGGCTGATGGCAGAATCAACACTTTTTTCATCAATTTTTTTTAAGCGTTGTATTGATTCTGATGATTCTTGTTCTAAGAAATCGTTCTTTGGTTATGGAGTGTTAGAATTCTGTGTGTTTGGATGTACAAGTAACGGCAATACACTTGCTTTGAAGTGAACATGGCTATTTTGGTTCCGCCTAGATACAGATGGTAATTCTTTTACATTAGTCTACTCTACTTGTGTAGTCATGGTGACTGTTTCTGCATTTTTCGGCCTTGGTCTAATCAACTGTTGATTTAAACATTTAGTCATATTTCCATGTGTGTTGTGGTTTCAGTTTTCAATGTTTTTATGCAATTAATCAGGTGCTTATGGTATTGAGATCTTGTGGCTGAATGATCTATACAAAAGTGTTTTGTGAAATTGCAACTGACTCAATGTTATACAGAATTGTTAAAAAATGAGATTCAAGATCAGATCAATGGCCTATTGAACAGGAAAGTGGTCTGGATCTACAAAATGATAATTTTTACAAAAGAGATCTTTGTTACTGAACATTGCAAAGAAAGCATCAGTTCTTGGTGATATGTAAACTTGATTTGATTTTCAAAGTAAATTTGTTCATTATAAACACAGGTTTTTTTGGAAAATGACACTAGGAAGAAGAATGCTTATTTTCAGTCATTTTCAATAACTATAAGAACATTTTCCTTACTGGGGGCTCCTCAAGACCTGTATGGTTTTTCAGAATATCACATGGTGTGTAAGAAGTTTTTAAGATTATTTGAAAGCGGAATTGTTGTTCATCAAATATTCAATTTTATGATGAATTCCTCTTTTCAGGATCTTGGAAGGGCGTGGCAACATGACGATGGAGGTGGACCAGCGCATTGTCAATAGGTGGGACCCCGGCATGACAGAAGAGGACGATGGATCTAACTCTGCCAAACTTTTTGAAAGATCACGTATCAAAGCCTTAGCAGGTTAGTTTTAATAGCAAGTGTGCAATGGTTATGATTATTGAACCAGATCTTCAAAAAATCAAATGAAAATTTTTAAAACCATGTAACCAACAAAAGACGGCCAAAAATATTCAAGCAAAAAAAGATACACAAATGGGAGATGAGTAACTCATTAGTACCGTATGTTTGGTCCATAACCAAGCTCTTATCTGCAAAGATAATGTATAGCGATGTCAGAAATCTTCAATTCTTCATTGATATTCTGGTCAACCATTCTTGTGGTTTTTGAGGAACTGGTAATCAATTTGTCTGTGCAAGTCAGTTTCTGTATTGAAAAGACAGGGCCCACGCTCTTCTCAGCGCTTCTTTGTGCACATTGGATGACTCCTGTCTGGAACCGTTATCGTCCCCATGTTCGTGTGGAATGTCTGTTTGACTCCAAGAACCTTGTCAAGATGGCCTCATGGTACTATACTCTTGCTCTGCTGCGTAGTATTGGTAATTTATGAAATCTATTGAGTGAGATCTTCAAAAAAACGTTAGCTATTTTCTTGATGTAATGAGACTTGCTTTGCTGGGTGGTGTATTCCCAAGAGGGTGGGGGGGGGGTCTTGTACCTAAGCTAGTACATGAGTAGCATGTCTGTATGCTGTTTCTATTCAAACTGAAAAACATTTCAGAAAATTTGCACAAAAAGCCATTCTTATTTCCTTAATTGCCAGTTTGGCTGAAAAATTGTCCTGAAGATTTGCGATGATATGGAATTTGACCTTAAACTTATGTAATGGCAAGTTAATGCCAGGTTATTCAGGTGATATGTTAATGTCATTTGCAAATTTGACATTCTAATCACGCCAAATTTTGGGTTGCAAAGAGAAAACTTGAAGAGCGGAATATCCGAAAGTTGCTTTTGAAGATTCACCTTTTCTCATTACCAACTTCCTCTAGTTTATTGATTGGTTATACTTCATGTTGCCCAGTATCCTTTGGGAATTGGCTGCATAAGTCTTGTTTATGCTTACTATTGATTTTGTCCAACAGTTAATCAAGCTCCATACTATGTTCTGCCTAATAACACCTGTTCTGTGCATAATTCTTTTTGCAAAAAATGCAAGAATACTGTATAGTATTTGTATTGTCAGAGTTTCATTGTGTTTGGTATTTTTTTCATTTATGAAAGCAGGTATTTTAATACAGACGTTGCAAGACATTACTGGTAGAAAAAACAAGACGCATGATTTCGTAAATATATACATATTGAAGAAATATATACAAACACAAAACTATATACAGACAAACGTTTCGGAAAGACTTATTCCATCATCGGTGAAAAGGCGAATGACAGTACTGGCCTTTTTTGGTGATTCTTTGGCAGTTTCAAAGTCAAGAAAAGCATATTTTTTTGGCAAGATCAGGCATTAGAAATATTTTTAATTTCAAGTTTCTTATCTTAGAGAAGAGCTTCACCTTCACTACTGAATAAGATCAAATTGTCTACAGTTTGCAAAACACTTAAGCTGTCAGCCATTCCATTCAAATGTTATAACATTTTCTAAGTCGAGGATCCCCAGTGTTTATCAAATGTTCTAAATGTGAAGACATAACATGCCAGTTATTGTGAGAACTATCACTGCTAATTGAGACTTGACATTCAGACTCAAAAGTACACATGATGTTTTTATGAAGCTGCCTTGCAACTTTCATCATCAACATTTTTTAATGAAATCCATGTAGCTTTGGAGTCATAGTCCATTTATTTCCTGAAAGGTTAAATATATTGTTACATACTGTGGCCAAAATGGCTGTTGGTGTTCTCCCAATAAAACAGCATTGGGGATTAACCAGGAATTCAGGATTTCTGCCATGTAACTGTCAACATATGAGCATTGGACTGCAAACAGCCACAACAACAAACAATCATAGAAGTAGGAAATGAGATACATAGATTTTATTAGGATCTGGTTGAGATTTATCAGTCAGAAACTCATTTCTTCTTGAGAAGGCAAATGACATCTGCTGATAAGGGTCAATTTTGTTTGTAGATAGCCAGAATATCATCCCAAAGATTTCCACAAGATTTAAGAAATATGCTCATTGGACTGTTAATATTAATTTGATAAGTCGGTCAATTAATTCCTGCCTGTCAATTAGATATAATGTGCTGATGTTGTTTCAAGTATTGGTCCAGAACATATACAATTTTCATATCAATATGTTTTCACCTGTATGACTAATACATGTCGAGATCACTGACCATGAACATTTGATGGTCATGGTAGCTATCAATTTTATGTGACCTTTCAATTTCATGGTATTTCCATGACAGTTCATGATTTTCATGAAATATATTTCTATTGGCAGTCCAGACTAAAAACAAAATTGCTGTCCAATATCATTGTAAAAATTTGAAAACAGAGTAAACATCATTGAATTTTAGTTTTTGGAAAAAAAATCAGAATTCTGAACTAATCAAAACTGATATTTATCACTGGAATTTCTTTGGTAGTGTTTTTTTACTGTCGGTATTCAAAATAAACTACACCACAGTAAATATGGCCTTTAAGAAAATATTATTAGTTCTACATAATTCCACTATTTGTCCAAGTGTGTTTTCTATTAAAACAAGACTGGCTGCTTACAATAGCATCTTGAACTTTTTGTGTGCAGGCAAGAACTGTCTATGCTCCTCAAACTATTTTAAAAACACCAAGTTTACAAAATGTCTGGAATGTCAAATACAATGAAAACCAATGCACTTTTTTTTCTGATAGTAAAATTCTCTGAGGCATATTTCTCCAAGTACTTTCAGATAAAAGTGAAACTACTGACCTCTTTACTTAAACCATATGTTAGACCATCTGCTATAAATTAGTGTTTGACCAGCAAAATGCCTAATTCTTCACATTCCTTAGAATGTACCTTCAGTCAGTGCTCCTCAGGTCAATATGTGTTCAGTTTTACATAAAATTCAAATTTCACATTGATGTAACTCTTTTAATTACAGTTCCTATGGCAGTTGCAGTTTTATGTCTGGCAAAGTCTACATTTAAAAAGGAAATCATTAATTCAAATGTTTCCAATTATTTTGTAGCGAATGAAGCTCTGGGTTATCTCTTATAAAAAGTTCAAGGTAGCGTAATGCCTAGGGGATGTCTTGTCTAGGATCCAGTAATTCATTACGCACAATCAATATATTATAAGCAAACCTGTGCCTTAGGTTCTTACTTGTAACCATTCATTTCAACAGACATGCTGCTTACAGAGAGGAACAACTAGGTGTGATTAGAAAGTATAAAATCTCTAACAAAAAATACTTTTCATTGTTTAGAACTTAGGCCTGTGATTTTTTTTACTAAAATGCATGATAACATGCAGTTTATTTAGTTCACAATTTCAGAGTTCAGTTTCACACCTCCAGGTTACCTGAGTACATGAGAGGCTCTTGAACAGATACACCCCTGGATGTAAAATCATTAAATACATTTGAAGATTAGTGATTATTTTCATCACTAGATGGCCCTAGTAGCTTGCCTTAGCCTGGATGACCTACTTTTCCAACACAGGCCGACATACCAAGACTATTAGTCATAGGACAAGTAGCTTGATAGTTTTTTAAGCTTGGCCACTCCTACTCAACGCTAAACTTGTTTACTGAATGAATTAAATGGTCTCAGTTTCTGATCGTAATGTTTTGTTTGTGGATGATGATATCTGTGGATAGTACAAAAATCATAAAAAGAATTTAAAAGATATTTAGTTGAATGTTGATACATTCTGTAACTTTATTTAGAAGTTATTAAAAAATCATCAACTTTTTATCTGTTTTAAAGGGAGGTATTGGTTTAATTGTTCTGCCAACTAATGCAAATTTAAGAATATATTCTGTAAAGCTATGAAAAATAAGTCGTGTAATAAATTATTAATTTTAAGGATAGCTATATTTGCATTCTGTAATGAATTATGTTTGTATTCATAATGTAGTAAGCTCTGATAACATCACCTGGCACAGAAGTTATGCAATGGTAAAGAATTGTAAACAGATTACAAATACCTCATTGATGATAAGTGGGCCAGTCATTTGTGTGACTAGCAGCACTATTTAAACATTAAACTATCTTCTTGAACAAAAATAAAACACAGCGTTTTGATACAGAAATACATGGTATTTACAATATATACAAAAACAACACTAACGTTTCACTATTGTGGCCAAAGACAAACATTATTTTTGAACAAATACTAAAAAACAGTTCCAAATATCGTTACTTTATGAAATAAAATGCTTAATTATTAATTATTCATCATGAATCATGCAGAGCCTATAATTATAAATCATTAGTCCACCAGTTTCCATTCCTATTGCTGTTTACGAAAGTGGCTGCCTGATCAAATGTACCACAAGAATTCTGATAAATGCCCTGCACTGTTAAATTGGGAGAAGTAATCCAAAATTTTTGATCATTTTCAATATTGAACCTGTCAATTTGAGAAGGGCAATGGGCGGGATTATCACGGTACTTGTTCAAACCATTCGGAATTGCATTGCAATTATATGATAATGATACGCTTCCCCTGCACAATATCTATAACTTCCTGCATATTTTTAACACCAAGCATAACAATGCCATCTATATCATCACATCCCATTGAACAATTGACCTGGCTAGTGAAAAAAAACATTATTATTTCAACACAAGGATGTAAATACACTTGTTGAAGGGCAGGACATATTCATTGAATGTATCTCGTATTCATTCAATGTATCTGTGGTGTTATCTATTACCTGCAGGTCCGCGTCCTAGTGTTCTAGTGTTCCGATTCTTTATCTTGTGTCAATCAGTCGGTCTGTGTAAACGGACCCGCTTAGATACACATGCTTACTGGAGCAGTTCGTGTGTGCTCGTAGTAGTGTGACAAAGAGGGCTGAGGCTTGTCCTCGAGTTTGACATTGGCGGATCTCGTAATGTATTAATAGGGGAGACAGTGGATTAGAAGGAGAATTGGGACATTTGGATTAAGACAAACCTGTTTTGGAGAAAATTTTCTAAGATTGGTGGAATATCGATTGGCACAGTGTGTTTCAATAGATCAAGGATTTATCAAGGAAAATCAGTGACCTCATTTGTTTATGCTTCTATTAATTTACCTTCAAGGTTGGAGTAAAATTGGATGGTTTTCGGAAATAATTTTGGATTCCAAGTTTGTTGCTCACATGGATATGATTACTTGACAAAGTTTTCTGGATTATTCTCTTTTATGGTTTAAAAACTTTCAAGATGGAGTTTGAATTTTTGAGCAAAGTGAAACAATTGGCAGGTAAATACATCGTATTTGATTCCTTAAAACTGACACAGTAGCTTTCAGTAGCCAATAAATGACCTGGTCACTTCATTCATTCATAAAAGTGGTGGGAATTCTATAAAAAGAACCGGCATCCTAAATTTATCTAGATGTCGTAGGTCGCTAGGAATTCCTGTAGCAGATGCACCAGATGATCTCATATCCCGCCTTATTGTTGTACAACTGTTCAATTCAAAAAATGTTTGAAGGTTCCCTGATTTTGAATGGGAGAAAAAAAAAATCAATTTTCGTTTTAAGTCCTGGGGTGATATGGTAAATTCAGAACTAAATTGAAAGTAACTTTCCATTGTATTGTTGTGAATGCCCAAAATGACTTTCTCATAGAAAAGATTTTCAATTTCAAAGTACAGTAGTCCTAATTGATGACATTCCTTGTCTTTAAATTCCCAAATTTTGAAAATCACCTATGTATTGAGGTTTGGAGATAGCTTATAGAAAGTGAAATGATAACAGCTACGTGTGGTAGATGATGAGCCCTGTATTTCTAAATAAAATCAGTTAAGTGTGAATGAAGTTGTAAACACCCCAGAAGTCAAGTTTGGTTCAGTTTCAGTACAAATTTCTTAAAATAATCTTAGAGAACAATCATAATTTCATCATTCTCAGAAAACTTTATAAATGATTATCAATCTTACGGGTACCTGGCCAGATTTATAATTATTTATAATCACACTTCGCAGTCAATTAAAACTCAGAAAATATTATTGTCCTTTAAAAAAAAGAAAACTTCAATCTGGCAACTTATGGTTGACAATCAGAACCCACGCTGAAACTCTCTCATGGGTGTAACTTAAAATATGGGTCGTTTGATAAC